>JAOUZG010052078.1:519179-598328 GCA_026289955.1 Argiope argentata | reverse complement strand
TTAAGGAAAAAATTTCTAAGTTATATGTTAATGATGCAAAAAAGGTATCTTATCGTTAATCAATTTTAATTTCGATTTAGTTGGGACAAGTTGGTTTATGCTTTTCAAAGCCTAGTTTAATATGCCAACTAGTACACATTGTTTTGTTTTATGAGCATAAGGCATTGCCAATTTGTAGTTTGGCAACTGCTCAACTGGTTCACTAATGTTTTTGAGTATATGAAAGTTATTAAAGTAAGGGCATTGCTTTTGCATTCCAATACGGACGTTATATCCGGGTTTCTTTGGGAATTCGAGGAGTAGATGACTTTTTACTAAAGGATTTGATCATTATTTTGACAATTATTTTAAACTTTTTTTTAATTTAAAGCGAAGTTTAAAACCAAGTATAGAACATATCTGTATCGCAATTTATTTCCTTTGTATCTGTACGTCTGACTCAAAACAAAGTCAAAAGATCAGTTTAAAAAAAATGTAAATTCGAAAATTATTCATTTTTAACTAAAAGTTCTCACATTCATGAAGTTTTCACTATGTAAAACAAAATTTCAAAATGAAATAACTGATGAATCTATGCTGGCTTTCTGGAACAGAGGTAGCGTGTCTTCCCCGAGATTTGGGCGTCCCGGGTTCAAGTCCGGATCAGGGCATGGTTGTTCTTCTGTGTGCTATCTGTGAGATGTGTGACTGTGCCCCCCCTGTAGAAAGGGGCTGTGCAAGCAAATGTGGTGAGTGAGTAGCTAAAGTCGTACTCTTGGCCCTAGCTGGCGCTACTGCAAAAACAAGAGGCGCTCTTTTCGGCTTAAATCTGCTGCTGTATCAGCGGGGGCTTGTCCATAGGCAAGTGCCATAAATAACAACAACAACTGATGATTCTATGCAGCAATCATCTGCACTCATACGACATCCCAGCTTACAGTTGCTTGGATTTTCTTAATGAGAAAATGGAACTATTTTCTTGATAACGATTCTTGCAAATCAGTTTGGGTTGCCGCCGGCGTCCTGGTATTAAGGTAGCACGTCTTCCCCTATGATCTAGTCGTCCCTGCTCGGTCAGGGTTGGTCTTCTGTGTTCTATATATAAGGTCCCCTCCCCCCTTTTAAAAAGGATCTGTGCAAGCGAATGTGATGTGTGAGTAGCCAAGTCGTACTCTTGGCCGTATTTCGCGCTACTTCAAAACAAGAGACGCTCATTTCGGTTGAAAAAATCGCTGATGCATCAGAGAGCTTGTCCAAATGGCTAGTCCCATTAGAAACACCAACAACAGATTTGGGTGCTCTATCCATTCGGTGAGTATTTTCACTTTCAGTATATTTGTTGACAACTATACAGTATATAAGTCAATCAGATGATTGTTATAGGGTTCAAATATTGTTTACCATTAACTATACGAATTAAATTTCTTTTGAGCATGGAGGATTATGTTTTACACTTAAAAAAATATGTTGCCGTTTAATTTAATTTCTGTCTTCGCCGTAACACCTCTGCTGTCATTGTAGTTTTTTTTTTCACGGAGTAGGAAGGAATCAATATTATATAACTTATTTATTATATAAATTCCTCTTTTTAAATCAGAATTCCTTCAATCGTAGTTCGCGACCGGGGTATCAATTTAGGGCCTTGCAGTGAGAATAGCTTTAAGACTCTTTACTTTGTAAGGTAGTTTATAATTTATTATTTTCATTATGTTTTAAGGCCTTTGTATTGATTTTGCAATATTTTTAATGTTTTCTCTAGAAGTTAAAATTAATCAGATCATCATTCTAATTTCCATAAAATTACCAAAATGATAACTTAAATTACTTTCATTTAGCATGAATTAATACCACATCACACATTATTTATTGGCCGGCCTTGAGGATCAGATAGTCTGCGAGTAATATTGGCAATGTTTAATTTTAATTAAATTTCTGGTGTATAATTTAATTTTCATGATTTTCGCAAAGAAATATTTTATGCATTAAATGGTATTATTTTACTATTTTTCATCCGTTCTTTTTGCTTTTTTATATGTGTGTGTTCCGGCGTCCTGCCACAAAGGTAGCGCGTCTTCCTCGTGATTTGAGTGTCCTGGGTTCGAGTGCTGGTTAGAGCATGGTTGTTCTTCTGTGAACTATTTTTGAGATGCGTCTCCTATAAAAAGAAGCTGTGGCAAGCGAAGGTCATGAGCGAGTAACTTTGTACTCTTGGAACTAGTAAGGGCTACTTCAAAAACAAGAAACGCTCATTCGGCTTAAAATCGCTGACAGCCATCAGCGCACTTGTCCATGGCAAGTGCCATTAGAAACAACAACAACGTATGTGTGTGTTTTATGAAGCATCTTATTAGAATCAGTTCTAAGCCATCATAATTCTGTTAAAAACTTAATTTTCCAGATTTATCTATATCTTTCGGGTTTTTTTTAAAAATCTTTTGTGGTACTGTAATTTCCTTTTGCATATTCTTCTTGCAAACTGCATAGATATTAAACAGAATAATTCTTCCTTAGTTAGAGTAAGAAAGAAAATTACGGAATATAGAAGTTTGAAGAAATAATGTCGTTGCTACTTATGGACTTGTCATGGACAAGCCCCACTGATACATCAGCAGATTTTAAGCCGGAGATATGCGTCTCTTGTTTCAAGTAGCACCAACTAGGGCCAAGAGTACGACTTTAACTACACACTCATCACATTAGCTTGTGAAGCCCCTTTTTACAGGGGGGCACATTCACACATCTCACAGATAGCACACATTAGAACAACCATGCCCGAACCGGGATTCGAAGCCTCCACACCCAAAATACTAGGAAGGCGCACTACCTCTGTGCCAGAAAGCCGGTTGATGAAATAATAAAAATTGGCTTGAAATTTATAGCAATAAAAATCATTGTTAAAATTTTTAAAAAATTTGTTTACACAGGAGATGTTAAATTTATGTGCTGAATCTTATCTATCTAAATATCTTCGTTATGTAATTATCATGCTATATTCGAACAATTGGATTTGCAGACTTTTTTTGAAAATTTTTTACTTAAAATTTGTTTAGAGAGAAATATGCTAATTTGGTGTAAAAACCGTAGACCACCTTTCAACATTATAGTTCAAATCGTTTTCGAGTTATATTTGTCACGGACAGACCGATGGACATTTTCCAATAATGTGTTTTTTCGATACATTCTACATTTAGGAGGGTCTAAACAAAGATTTCTTAACCACTTAACTGTTTTAATTTCTTTACTATCTGATAAGATGACGTCTTCTAATTTGAGAATATTTTTTTATTTTGATTCAAATGGAAAACAATTAAATACTTAACTTATTTATGTATTTGAAGTAGTTTTATTATTGAATTATAATTTCTATAAATGCTTCATTTTTAGCTTACAACTATCAAAATTTGATAAATAGATGCACGAGTGGCACTCCGGCAAAACAGTTAAGTGGTTAAACTCTCGAATTCGAATTTTTTGACGATTACAATACCTTTGCTAAACTTCGTATATGAGAAAGTAAAAAAGGAAGAGATTCAATTCTAAAATCTTGGAACATTTGCAAAACGGAAGTTGTGTGCGTAAAGGAAGCATATGGTAAGTGATGAAGAACCACCTGCTTTAAAGTTATACAACTTATTCAATCGCATATCTCAACAAACCGTTCAGTATTCTAAATAGCGATTTTTAATCTCATTAGTATGCGCAACCACCCTTGTTTAGATGTCGTTTTCAGTTGACTTTTGACCTCTGGTAGCGGATGTCATTTACCCCGTGGGTACAGGGCGATATTCGCCTTGAAAACGATATGAATCTGTCTGCCTCGGTGTGGTCATCGAATCTTCCGAATACTACTAGACAGATAGACGTCTGTGCATAAAAATCACGCAAGTTCCCAGACATTCTGCGGGCGGCTACGCATGCGCTGTTTCCATGGCAACGGATGTTGCTCAAGCCATGTAAACGAAGCACCTGTTGCAGCCAGACATTTTTTGAAAATATTTCCAATGAAGTTTCTCCTTACCGTGCCTCAAAACAGTGGCATCATAGCAATGTTGTTTTTTGTTCCATCGCTCGCAGGAGTGTTTGTTTAGGCGGGTGTCTGAGTTGGCATATTAAACAGCTTTGAGAGATTGGATACACTTACTTTTTTTTCTTCTTTGTTGATAATAATTTTGTGATAATGGGAAGTGCGTGCTTCAAAGAAAACGTAACACCTTCGACGGAATATTTCGTTTACCGGTGCTATAGGTAAGTAAACTATGCTTTTGTTATATGTATGTTGTTTTATAGAAAACAGATTTTTTGCAGAAAGTTGATGAAAAATTATTTTACTAAAAATGCTGAATTTTTTAACAATATAATTATAATAATACAATAATGTAATTAAATAATTTAATCTGAATAAATCAAATAATATAATGTGAATAAATCAAATAATATAATGTAAATAAATCAACTGATATAATAATATAAGTAAATCAAATAATATTATGTAAATAAATCAAATAATTTAGTATTATAATATAAATAAATTAAATAATATAATGTAAATAAAAAAATAATATAATAATGTAAATAGATCAAATAATATAATAATATAAATAGATCAACTAATATAATAATATAAATAAAATAATATTATGTATATAAATCAAATAATTTTGGATTATAATATAAATAAATTCAATGATATAATGTAAATAAATCAAATGATATAATAATGTAAATAAATCAACTAATATAATAATATAAATAAAATAATGTTATGTAAATAAATCAAATAATTTAGTATTATAATATAAATAAATCAAACGATGTAATAATGTAAATAAATCAACTAATATAATATTATAAGTAAATCAAATAATATAATGTAAATAAATCAAATAATATAATAGTATAAATAAATAATTTCTTAAATTATCATTATTTATTAAAACAATTTCTTTTGAAGTAAAAAAAAAAGACTGTCGTCTTTAAAATTAATGTGATTTTATGTCTGTGTTTAATTTATAGCGCTTAAAAGCGAAAGCATTATCTCTAATCTGCTTTTAAACACTATCTTAGTTTCAATGCCTTCATACGTTTTAATCTCTATCTGAGCTTATTATAAAGAAAAATGGGTATGCTTATTGGCGCTTAACATGTTAGAGTTTGACTTACAATTAATAGATTTATTGTTAAAAATGGGGATGTGCACTTAAAGGGACTTTTTTTTGAAATTTTACCTAAGAATTAAAATTAAATATTTGGCTTTTTTAAAACTATTATTTTCAAAAATATTCTTGCACATAAAAGATTTTTAAGTCATTTTTCTAACTCGAACCTTTATTTTTTTTAATTGATAACAATTTATTTGACGAACAAGATTTTCTTAAAAGTTGGTGAGTTTTTAAAAATAAATTTATCTACTAATTTTTAATAATAAATTCCATTGTTTAAAGGAAAATTAATTAATTTAATTTAATCAAATTCTCTTCATTATTTTCATGAATTATTTAATCTCGTGATTTTCTTTTATTATTGAAATCCAATTGAAAAATATTATATTCGTTATCTACGCTATTTATTCTAGAAATCAGAGAGAAATATTCTAATATGGTGTTCCAAAACAGTGAAAAACAGAACAGAACAATCATCCAGTGAGTTACATTTTTAATGACTCCATGATGAAATAATACGGTTTTAAGTTCCAATTAAGTTACTTATTGAGATAGTATATTTAAACACAGATTTAAGGAACACTAAACACAATGAATAATTCCGGAAATTCGAATTTAATTTTGGATCAAGTTGTAAAAGGTAACGTGAAATACTACTTCTTGTTCAATCTTGAAATTTTAAAATTTTTTAATGAAACGGAAATTGTTATCATTTGATATGTGTTGATTTATCTCTAATTCGTTCGTTATTATTAATGACTGCCAACTAATTCGCCAAAGATCAAGCCCCAGATTCAGTAAAAATACTGGCTTCACGCCAAATATTTATGTTTTGTAGCTATTATGCAAGGTATTCGCGATCTTGCTCAATGTCCTAAATTTTTATGTGGGAGGAGAAAGAGGACCACACATTTATTAGATAGTGTGCGAGCAAATTTTGGGGAGACTACGTCCGTCACCTTGCAGTGGCTTCTCATTTTCTCTTAATCTACAGAAAAATAAAAATCATGGAATCTAAAGCCATCTCAATTCAAATTTTAACACCACGTCGAATGTTATTCTTTTATTCTACTTCGTAAATTTACCAGACATGGCCAACAATGTGGCACTAAGTTCACCATTAGATAGTCTAACTTTAACAATAAGAATTAGGTGCCAATTGGTCAGAAATTCAAGTCTTAACCATTAAATCAAACAACCTTGAAAAACTATATCAACAAAACCCAGTCCCATGGAACATGACAAGAGAACTGTTTTCTTGACCTTAACTGATATTTATGAATGGCAACGGGATACGACTCCGCCAATTGGGCATGAATGGCACTTCCGAGATCCTCCATAGAGTTCTTTCATAAAGTCCTGGAATCCTTTTATGGAGCAATGACACTTCCCACCGAAGTCAATTGACTTACGATGGCTGTCTGAGATTGCAGTTACAACGCCATCTTTAAACACTTGATGATTAGTGATGCTCCATTCATCAAGTTGAACGTGACGCTCTCGGAATAAAATATCGAAAAGAACGTTTTTTTTCTCGTTTTTCATTAGCTGGTGGGGAGAAATTGATATGAATCGATCAGTGGTTTCATATCTATATATATGGTTTGTATTCACCTGCAGATTATGTCATCGAATAATTTAATTAAACATTACTTTCATATATACGATGTAGGGAGGAAGTATTATACTCATCAAAGATTGAACAAGATTTTGTCTTTCGAAATGGAAAGAATCTTCATGTTCTAGGCCTCTCTGAATTAGAAAACACATTTTTGGAATTCGAAAAACACATTTTTAAAACATAGATAATGATAAAAAAAAATCTTTTAGCTAGATTTATGAAATTTGGTTCAAGTCAAATCTGTACAAAGTGTTTAATAAAAAGCATTCAGAAAAAGACCGTCAGTCCAAATATAAATAAATTTAAAATTTATTTATTTGTCGCTTTAACTTGCTTGACGAATTTTTTTCCGCCTCTTGTCGCTTTGTTATTTTTATTCTCCCTCCCCCCCAATTTTTTATTTATTATCATTATGTTGTTTTAGTCAGGAGGTTTTGGTATCTCCGAAATTTAAGACCAAAAATATTCGTTTTCTCATTGGTAGATAGCGAGGTCACCTAACTCATGAAATCTAAGGTTTGTTTTGCCAGTATTGTTTGAAATATTTAATTAAAGCTATTATCAATTTGTTTGTCACTCCTATGAAACGACGTCATTTCCCAGTTTGTTTACGATTTCTGATTTTTAAATAATTAAACTCGCTCTCAGAAGATTATCGCTTGGTTTTTAAATTTTATTTCTATGTACATTTATGAAATTGCATCTTCTTAAATCAGGAAATTATACGTTCTATTTTTTTTTGTACTTTCTATTCCTTAATATACTTCATTGCTTTTTTTATGAACAACATTATAAAATAATGTTTGTATTGAAACAAAATATATTTATAATTAATGAATATAATAAAAAAAACGAAAATATCAAAACTATCAAATCCGAAACTAACAACCTAGATAAAATTTTATGAACTTACTTGGAACTGGATGAAAACTGATTTTAAAAATTCTGCTTTCACAACCATGAGAGACTAATAATTAAAAAAATTAGAAGATGTTAAAAATAAATTTTAAGACTGAAAATAGGAGATACAAATGAAATCGATTCCCAACAGAACGTTAAAAGAAATAAATTTCAAATAGATTGCAGAATATATTATTATATTTAAATATTTATAAATTTAGATGCAAGTCTCCTTCAAAAATATTTTTTTTCCAAAATGTAATTGCTTCATAATTATTATAAAAAATATTCGTTTTTGAAGAATTAGTTTTCAAGCAATTCATAATGGATCAAGATTCTTTGAAATAAGAAATATAAACTTGGGTATTTAATTTATACTCATTATTTGATTTATTATAATTCACATTTAAATCTATGGTGTTTTTTTTGCCTTTTTAAGTCAATAATTTTGATAATTTATTGGTTAATTAACAAAAGATTTTTCTTACTGTAGTCTTGACTCTAAGAAAATCTTTTAATGAAAAAATATCAATTAAACAATTTAAAAATAAAATAAAATAATTTTATTATCAAATTTCATATTACAATATTAGTTAAAAAATTTTTTATTTATCATCTACGCTCATTTAAAGTGACTTAAAAATTTAAAAATAAATAAAAAGGTATTAAATAATTCCAGAAAAATAAAATAATTAAGCAAACCTTAGTTAACTATTAAGCTTAGTATTTAAAAATAAAAACATTTACATTCTTCCATAGATTAATTTAATACCATCTTTTCTTTTCAAAAGTTTTCTAAAATACAAAAAAAAAAGAAATGAAATCTACGGTTGCAAATTTCAAGTTATTATCTGAGAAAATTATTATTTTTATGTGATTACTTGTCTTAATTTAAACCATTTACAAATTTAAACCGGCATGAAAAATCATTAGACTTCTCTCTTTATTTCTAATGATAATTTTGTTAAACTTTCAATTTCAATTTTTTAAGCTGGCAAACAAAATTTTGGAGCTCGACCGATTTTGAGGTGAAAAAACAAGTAACTTTGACGAAAAGTTCTCTATTGCCGGAAGCTACTGTATTTGTGGTAGAATCCAATGAACGTAATGCAGATTGATTTTGAAATTATATTCTAATATTTACCGCATTTTGAAAAATACAATTTGTAAGAAATCGTTTTTTATGTCATTAAAGAATAAATAGAAATAGCGTTTTACAAAAGTGTGACAGTTAAGAAAGAGAATCCCCCCCAACCCCAAAGATAAGCTTCTGAGCGCGAGATTATTTATTTAAAAATAAGAAATCGTAAACAATTTGGAAGATGACGTCCTTTCGTAGAAACGACAAACAAAAAGCAATTGATAATAAATTTAATTAAATATTTAAACAATACTGGCAAACCAAACGTCAAATATCAAGGAATAGGTGATTCGCTATCTACCAATAACAACAAGAATATTTTTTGCCTGTGTTTTTCCGGAGACATCACAAAACCCCATAACCAAAACAAAATCATGTTCTCACATGATAAAAAAATCAAAAGGTTTAATGCAGTTCCATTTTGGTCCCATTTTTAAAGAAAACACGCATCTTCTTCGTATCGGTTTTATTTGCCATAGAGTCGTATTTCATTCACGTCTGGACACAATCAGAATTTTAAATGCAGCTTTATTAAACAGTAAATGACGTTAAAGCTTTTTGACTGCTATTTCGATTCTCTTTGACGTCATATTTCCAAAATTAAACTTTTGCGAAATCGTTTGGTGCGAATATTTTCGCAATACTATTTCACAAGAAAAGGTTGTCTTTCAAATTTTAACTTTCGACTTCTGAAAAGAATAATCTCCATTTTGTAAGTAAACTTCTTTCTTTCAAGAACAATAAGAATGTTCTTTTCAAACACTTTAGAATTTGTTAAAGAAAATCCTTTTTTTAATATGAACTTAGATCTCAAATTATCAAATCTCAAATCTTTGTGGAAAAAAATATACTTTTTTTGGATTTCTTTATTCTTATTTTAAAGTTAAGTTGTCTATTTTGAAGCATTTTAAAACAATATTTTGTAAAATAAAAAAAACTTTATATTTTTGCTTCTTTTCTAGTCAAATTTATTCAAATAAAGTTCAAAAATTTTCGGCATTTTTTTTGCAAAACTCTCATTTTAAATATGATTGTGGCAGCCTTTTCAGCTAAATAAAAAAAAAACTCTCAAAAACGATTTTTTAGCTAATCAACAAGTTAAATTATAGAAAGTTTTTTTTTTTTGCAATATCGAGATATTTTAGTTTCAACCAAATTAAATATTTTAATAACATTTTCTTCACCACATGATCCTAGCCATACATAAATTCCCTTTTCTTCCTTCAGAACTTGAGTTTCATATCAGATAAATAAATTAGCTGCAGTACCCGCATTTATTTGTTCTATTTGTTTATGAGAAAAAGTAAAAAACATGTTTTAGGGCCCTGAGCTGTAATTGATAACAATTAATTAATTACTGCTCTAATTTTTAGTCTAGAAATTTGCTACATAAAAATGCAAGGAAAGCTCATAAAGTTAAATAAAACCTCTTTCAGTGAGCTAGAGTTAAAAAAATTATTAAAAAAGGCGGATGATATGCCAATTGAATGCATTAAAAATTTTGGAAGGGATAAAGAAAATTTGGTCGAAATTGCAAAAATATTAATGGATAAGGTTTAGTTATTGTACGTGTATATAAAATGTTTTCTTTTTGTTTTTACTCTATGTATTAAAAATAAAAATTAATATTTTCTATAGAAAGCACTAGGACATTGAAATGGACCAAAATGCCCAGGATTAAAGATTCATATTGGTTTACTATTTTGGTTGAAAATTAGATCTGATCAAAATGTTTAAGGTTTAACTATTATATGTGTATATAAAATGTTTTCTTTTGGTTTTTACTCTATGTATTAAAAATAAATATTTTCTATAAAAAGCGCTTGAATATTGAAATTGACAAAAATGCACACAATTAAAGATTCATATTGGTTTACTATTTATGGTTGGAAAATTTTGTACCGATTCCATGCAGTTAAATTTCATTTAATAAAATTTGATATTAATTTGCAGTTTTTTAAAAACATTCTCTTAATTATTCTATTTCCATCTTATCAAAATGTTGGACTCTTCGGGGAAAGTTTAATTCTTATTTTTGCAACTCGAATATTTCTTTTCCATCTGAAGTTCTAAGCAAACAGCCGAAATCTTCACTGAAATGCTCATTTGAACTTCACATGTATAACTGTGGAAATGATTTGAAGTAGTCGGGTTCTTTTGTAAAGAAAAATAACTTGAATATCCATTTTTAAAGATGGAAATACGATTCCATTTAGACTATTTTCATTGGGATAATAATTTCATTTTATCATGAAAAAATACATGCACATTTTCTAAATTCTTATTTATTTATTCTCATTTACTTATTCTTATTTATTGATTTGTATTCATTCATTCGTATTCGTATTTATTTGATTTTTTTCAGTATTCGTATTTATTTGAATTTTTTTAGTATTCGTATTTATTGATTTTTTTTTCAGTATTCGTATTTATTTGATTTAGTTCTTCAGCCAAATAAAAATTGTACATCATCATATCCTCTTCTTCCTGTCTTGATATAAAAGTGTTTCATGTGTATTTTGTTATTCGAAGTTTTTATCCAGTTCTTTCTTTTTTTCTCTCTCTCTTCAGACCTTACTCTTGAGCAACGTTTACTTCAAGGAAAATAGCAAATTTCACTATCTGTCAATTCTGTTAAGGATTTTATTTTTAACTCTTTATGACCACTTCTTGACCAGCTTCTTATTGTCAAAATTGACACTATAAAAATTAAATTTCCGTTAACATTGCTTTAAGTTTTTTGTGTGTAATTTCTATACTGATTTCGTATCTCACCAGAGGTTATTCCGAGTATGTGGATATTAAAGCCTGCAGAAAAATAAGCATATTATTTCCTTGATGGGTATAACAATGCTGTGGATTCGAATTAACTTTACTTCAATGAAGAGACATACTTCTTATAAGAGAAAATCCGTTGGGGATATCCGATTTCTTAGGTTAGCCAAGGCACCCATACAGAGTAGAGATAAATCAGTTCTGATTATATTCAAATATTTCGATTGTGATTTATTGCATCTTTTGATGTTTCTTTGCTTGCAGTAATGCACGATAATAATTTATAATATATTTAGCATTCGACACATCTGCTTTATGAGGACTTCTACTAAAAATATTTTAATCATTATATTACATATTGCTTTTTTCAAACTTAATGTAGAATTTGAATAATTCATATACTTGACAATTCTGAATTTATGACGCCTTTATGAAAATTCCTTTTAATTCCAATTATTTTTTTCTGCATTCCATATATGTTTTTATTTAATATTTACCAAATTGTCTATTATATAAATAAAACATATATAATTTTTGATTGAATTGGTTTTGTATGTTTAATTATGAATTTACAGCATTGTACAATAAATTTTTTCAAAATCTTATGTCTGAAGAAGCTTTATCTAAATTTTTCCTTTTTGAAGATATTTATTTTCTGAATACTGAATACTAAATATTGTTACGAATTTGTAATATTTAAACCCTGTACAGAAAGTCACTTGGCATAGGAAGATAGTTTTACAGATATAGTAATGGACGTTGACTGCAAGCTCGGTCAGTGATTCCGGAACTGTGCGATCTTCTGGTGATGAATTATGCATTAAAAATGGAGGTGACAGAATATTCAAGAATCTTGGTAGTAGCTCCATTACAGGCGATGATGCAATATCTTTCTTCTTCTTTTTTTACTCTGCCTCTGATATTATAAAAAAAAAAACTGAGAAATAAAGTAATCAGTCAGTTGAATGGATCTCAAAAAAATCTCTGAAAGAAATTTTTTCGTTCAGTTATCTCTGAACATTTTGTTCTCTTACAGATGTTTAATGCAGGTGCTGGTCTGTAGTATATATATGTTTTGTTACCTTTATTCTATGTTTTGTGCGGAATGAACTATCATTATCTTTCACAGCATCCTTATATTAAACTCTCGATTTAAAGTCCTTTCTTAATTTTCAATTTAAGTTAGCAGAAATTCTAAATATTCTAAAATATTCTCTTATTTCCCGATCCATTCCACTCGTTCTAGTTCATTAATTCAACAGAAGCTTTGTAAAATTACTGAATCAGCTAAACGCCGGCTACTTTCCCACACTCCAAGTGTTGGGTCAGAAATTAGCCAACTTAAGAAATTCCATTAAAAGATCCGCAGGATTCCTTTGCACGAGCTGTACATGTGATTGACATGTGTCAAAGATCCCTCTTAAAATCTGAAGGTATAAATTCAGAAGGATGAAAAGTTTAATCAACTTTTTCGTTATTTCGTTTCTTGTCGTTCTGTGTTGTGTTCGTTGCTTTAACTTGCACATAATGCCTGCTTCCCGTGGTGGAATAAAATGAACTTAAAATTTCAACCTGTCTTCTCCAGGGTTTAGGCCATGACTCTGCTATTTGCTTTCAAAAAATCATTTAAATGTTTTTCATGATATATATAAGATTCTCTTATTTCCTGATCCAATTCCACCTTTTTTGTCTCCTTAATCCAGCACGAACTCTGTAAAACCGTTTTAATTAGCAAGTTCTCACGCTCCGAGTGAGAGGATATAATTCCTTAATGTTTCGCAATATTCTTTCCGAGATGCCTAAATTCTCCTACCTAATTTGATACATGGCAAAGAAATCACCATGAGAATCTCATAGTATAAAATCACTGAGGAAAAGTATTTCTGTCTCTTTTCACTCTGTTGCTCTTCTGTTGTGTCGTAGACTGACGAATATCGTCGCTTCCTACTAGTCCATATTATACCTCTCGGCATAGATGAAATAGAGTTTAAAAAATCCTAAGTGCCTCATCCCTTTTGGTAGCGTATATATATATTACGAATAAAATATTATGATCTTACCAGTAACAATTTTTACTAAATCCTTTTACAAGACGTTCTATATATAAACGTATTATATAAATTGTAATACTTCCCTACATTTTTTTGAAAAAATATGTACTCAGGAAAAGAACAAATTCCATTACTTTTTCGTTAAGATAAGCCTAACTTATTTGTTCACAATCTCGTCATCCCCGCCTTCCATGATAGTCACGTACACAGAATGTTTTGACTTGTCTTATTCCCACTTTCCAAAATCGAACACACCATAAATGAGGAATAAAAGCATCCTTTGCGCGAAGTCACGTACTTCTTCCAGTAGAAAAAAAAAAGGACAACGGAATTCTGCGAGATTTCCGATAATAGATGGCAGTTGGGTATTTGGAGGAATATTTGAGCTGAGATTTTCTTCGGAGACATCTCCAATGATGCATGCTTTTGAATTACCTGAAAGAATCTGAATGTGTGTCTTTCTAGACACTTTTGTGTCTCCTAGCATTTATATTGCTGCAGACGATTTTTTTTTCTTTTCTCTTCTTCTTTTTTCATTCTTTTTTTAGGTTTTCGTTGCTTGTTGTGGCTGCGTTCTTTTATGACAGCCGGATGCTTTTTATTCTTCTTCTTATTTTTTTTGCTTTGTTTTGCAGATGCTGAATATCAGATGTCATAAAAATGTCGAGAAATTTTGAAATGTATTGCTTTTGACTGATTGTTTGATGATTAATGTAGCAAAGGATGTGTGAGTGAATGAATCACAGAAATATAAATCGAAACTTGCAATCCAAGAAAGATATTTAAAAGATATAATTTTTGATTCATCAGATTCATTTTTGATTTTTACAATTGTTACACATTACTAGATTTTTACATTCATGTGCTGTGATTGGTTATTAAGTTAACACCTTGCACTCCGATGGTGCCTCTGACCCACCATTCAAGATTGTGCATCATTTCGACGTTTTATTTATTTATTTTTTAAATTTAATTCTTAAAAATGCGTGCATAATGGTTAAGAGATGTAGATTAATCTTTCAAAGATATTTGACTTGAAAGAATTATGTATATTTATTTTTAATAGCAATAAACAAATCTTTGTATTAGATGAATAATTCTGCATCTAATTATTTTTCGGACTGCAAAGGGTTAAATAGTTGTAATCGTCAGCCAATTCGATTTTCAGATATAGTCAAAGTCTAAGATTTGGATTTTTCCGAAAAAAAGTAAAAACGACATTTTTGAAATTTTTTAAATGCATTTACGAACATATTAAATTAAAGCGCAACAAACTAGACGGATAAAATTTGGTATATTTATATTAATCTAAAATTGTCACTTGCCTGTAAAAATTTTGGCGAAATTTTTCAAAAGAAAATTTATTAGTCCTTGTGCAATGGATGCAATTAACATAATAACGCAATTAATAAGTAAATAAAATTTGGAGGCATTATTAGAATTTTAGATTGGCGTAAAATTCTGAGAACTTCAGATTTCGAATTCAAATCTGGCTACGGGTCGACATTCTATTTATCTGTTCATTCTTGAGCGTGTGAAAGCAATAATTCCGAGACATCTTGCTGTTTCTTATGGCACTTGCCATGGACAAGCTCCCTGAGGTAGCCAGCGATTTAAGTCTAATCAGCGTCTCTTGTTTTGTTGCAGCGCCAACTAGGGTCAAGAGTACGACATTTTTGGTACTCATTCATCACATTCGCTTGCACAGCCACTTTTTAGGGGGGGGGCACATTCACACACCTTACAGACTCGAACCCGGGAAGCCCGTATCACGGGGAAGATGCGCTATCCCTATGCCAGGAAGGCGGCAGAGACATCTTAGGCTATATAAATGAAATTTAGAATCTTACCTTCACATTAAAAATGTAGATCTATATATTTTTATTTAGTAAATCTATCGAAGTTAAGACTATCAGATTAATTATCTGACAGCTATCTTATATCTTATCTATATCTATTGTACTTATGCAAACGATAATATAATGGTGTCATAAATAGGATAAAAGAAATTGAACATCTAGTAGTATTAGAATCTCTATTTTGAGAGAAGTTTTGAAACAGTGATAAATTTTTGCTGCCGTACACATTATGGGTTTCTTCTTTTAATATAACGGTCAATTTAATTTCACATATATTAATTGTTAGCATATTAATATAAAAAATTCAAATGCTAATTTATGTTAACATACTCATTTTAGATTAATAGCAGAAAAGCATTGATCGAGCTAATTTTAATATCATCTCTTGGTGAATAAAACGTTCTGAATTTAGATGCTTTTATTTACTTTCTCGATATTTGTAACAATATATAATTGCTTTTTTAGCTCTCAAATGAAACAATGGCATCGGATTTGAATTCATTACTGAATACTGCTGAGATTTTTTCATTCATTTATCTCTTCTGATTCAATTCATCGGGCATTTCTCCCATAAAAGATTCCTTATATAATAGCGTGATAAAAAAAAAAACTGCCTAGTGTTGATAAGGAATTTTAACATGAACGTGTTTTTCCCCACAGTTTTCGCTATAATAGAATAATTTCTCTAGTATATCCTACATTTCATTATTATCTCTCTTTTGAATTGAGACCTTTTGGTCTCTAAAATTTCTTTATAATTCATTCCTAAGGCTAAAGAAATTCATAAATTTCATGATTCGGAAATTATTTACAAGAATTATTACTCAATCCTTTTTTCTATGGCATTTATATTTAAAAAATGGCGATTACAATAACTTCTGGTACGATTAGTCAAGAATTTGACGCTCAGTTAAATTAAATATTCACTTTTCCTGTGGATTTGTATTAAATTTAAAATTTCTTTATAATTTATTCTTAAAGCTTAAAAAATTAATAAATGTCATGTTTCGAAGTTATTTACAAAAATTATTACTCAGTCAATTTTTCTATAGCTTTTATATTTAAAATAGGGCGATTACAATAACTTCTGTTACAATTAGTTAGAATTTGATGCTCAGTTCAAAGAAATTATTCATTTTTACTGTGGGTTTGTCCCAAGATATATCGTATAGTTCTGGCATTCCCATGTCTTTGTTTCTGGAAAAGTTAAAAAAAAAAGGAAGTTGAATAATAATTCTTATCATCAAACCATTGTTATGCATAATAATACGATTTAGTGTTGGTTTATCCCTATTTTTTGAAACCATAACCGGCTACTCCCACCTGCCCTAAGGGACACGGAAAAGGCTGAATGACCTGACCACAGCGACAGCAACTATGGTTGAATTCTATGAATCCTCGCCGGCCACGGTATAGCCCTTCCCTAAGGAAATGCTTCCAGGCATTGACAGAAGGCAGCCAACAACCATCATTTTTGCACCCACTAGAGTGGCGAGTGGTGGTGTTGAGAAACAACCACCTTATCGTATGCTCCTCATCCTCATTTTTGAAGTGTCCCCGTTGGAAATTTCAATATGTAAAGTCAGCCTCAAAAAATTAAAATAAGAGTATGTCAACAAATACTCTTTAACAGATAAATTTTAAAGAGTGAACTTAAATCTTCGATAAACAAATAAACACCATAAATAATAAACTTCCATAAACACCAAGAAAATTATTTACTTTTAAACAGCAGATTCTCCAAGCAATCTTTTGTATTTATTTTGATGTTCCATTTCTAGGATAGAATTTTATTTCATTTCGACCATCGCTAAATTTTCCAAAAACAAAAATCTTCATGAATAATATAAGTAATTGAACGATAACTTTTCATCTGTAAAGTTTGAACTCAGAGAAATTACCCCGAATTCGAACCGAAATCACTCTCGAAACTCGATTCGTCCGAATTCGATTTTCTCACTTCCTCTCCTGTGTAACCTTACTTAAATTCTCCCGATAATTAAATTTCATAATTACATTCCCTCGTCCAACGTAAGCAGAAATATCCAGCAGAATTCGATGTCGAAACTGACATTACGCCGGCTGGTCCTCGAATCTAATTACGGCGACCCACAAACATGGCAATGCAATGTCCTCGGAGCCCCGCTTGCAAACATGCAGCTGATTCATCCCCTGCAGGTGGTGAAGGTCTCGTGGCGACCACCTGTCAGAGAGAGTATTAGGAGACAGTAAACGCCTCTTCTTGGAAGCGGAGTGGTTTATTTCCTTTGCAAACAAGAGCGAATATTCCCAGTTTAAAACTGCGATTGTAACGGTGATAATAGCATATTTTGCAGACGTTTAATGATAAGTATACATAAAAATACAATAAAATTAATGCTGTTTTTATATAAATGGGTGAAGTGAATAACTTGTTACTTGAGCAAATTGTTTCATAATAAAACTCACAGTAGGTAATGGCTCAAATATGTATTTCATAAAACAAAAATAATTTAATTTTTTTAAAAATTGTCTTTAAAAATACCACCTAACATAAATAAAAATCAATATAATTTAATATTTATTTCAAGTCGTACTAAAAAAACTTAAGTTATGAATTTATATCTTTTAATAATTTTATTGAACTGAAATATCATAAAGAAATAATGCTTTAGGCTTAATGATTAATTTACTTTTATATTATTTTAAAAGTTTACTTTTACTTATATATCAGTAACAATGTACACAAACAAAATATGTATTTTAAATTTTTAAAAATTAGAGAACAATTATACAGAAATAAAACTTATATAAGCGGAAATTTGATTTTTGAATTTTAAAATTGCTTAAATATGGTTTTCTTTTTTTATCGAACTGAAATATCACAAAGAAATAATGCTTTAGGCTTATTGATTCATTTGCTTTTATATTATTTTAAAAGTTTACTCTTCATTTTATATCAGTAATAATGTACACAAACAAAATATATATTTAAAATTGTTAAATACCTGAGTATGAATGGAATAAATAAAGCTATGAAAAGGATTGTTGTAAAATATACTTAAAAATATTATGAAAAAATATTGCTAAAATTAGAGAACAATTATACAGAAATAAAACTTCAATAATTGGAAGTTTGATTCCTGAATTTTAAAATTGCTTGAATATTGATTTCTTTTTCAAAAATAATGCGTTATTAAATTTTACCTAACCCTTTTTTAGTATGAAACTTTGAAGTGAAGCTTTCAGTTGGTTCGTCTGTTATGAAAAAACATCAGGCATGTCAAAATTTACAAATAACATGCCAGTCTATAAATATTATCATGTTAAATAAAAAAAAACCCTGCCTTTATATTTATTTTATTTTACTTGTTATTTTTAGTATTGATAAATGTGTATAAATACGAACAGTTATTAGTAGTAATTCTGCATTTTATAAAATACTAAATTTCTTCTTTTAAAAGAATAATTGCTGCAGTTCTTGACAAAGTTACACAATTCTATACAGAAGGGGATTTCCAGAAAATTTAATATATTAGATTATATTATTTTTGATATCAAATATTACAAATGAATGCCGCAAAGAAATTTTAATTTTTGTCTTTGATTACAATCATGAACATTATATTTTGTAATATCCTGAAAACTAGCCTTATATGCTAATTCAATTCCTATTAGCTCACACTCTCCCTATATATATGTATATGTTGTTCAAATTTTCAAGCGTTAATAAAATACTTTCTATTTACCCAATCAAGTTCAAGTAATTTTTTTTTAAAACTTGAAGTGGATGATATTTGTTGTTAAGGCAGTTTTTTAAAATATTAATTCATTATTTTTTCATTAATTAATTAAAAACGAACTTTCTAAACAAAACTCTTCATTTCCCCATCGCCAAATATGTAACGAATTCAGTTGTTTCCCCTTACAATAACGATATTAGGCTTAACATGTTCTCGGTCGATTATTTTAAACGATTCTGTTTATTTTCATAATGTTTGATGCATTTAAAATTAAACATTGTTAATGAATCGATTTTTTCCGATTCATTTTGACGCACTTTCGGATTAAAATAATACAGAAAGAGGAAAATTAAAAATTTCTAATCTGTATTTCATTACCTCAACTGATGTAGAAAATTCAATCATTTTGCGCTGCCACAAAAGGATTTGAATCTTCATTTGGCGTTGATAATTCAATGCTAGTATAATTTATTGATCAATCATTTATAGTAATTGTTATCATCAGGCATGGATAGTCTGGCTAGTAAGGTGTTGGATTGGGTTACGAGTTCGAACCCGCCAGCCAAAGACTCTCCTTGTGTGAGAACTGAGACCGAAGTGGTTGTTCTTTGTTCCAGATATATATTACGATCTGTTGTATGATTGAATGAATGAACCCTCAGAAGCTACTGCACCCTTCCTTCCTTTGTAAAGTGGAACTCGAGAACAACAATTGTACTTATTTAATAAATATAACTAAAATAAAAAAAAATCCTAATAACCTAAGAAGGAATTGATTTAAAAAAATTGTTTTTTATATTACTTGTTTTTGAGCAAGTTCATTGTTAAACAAGATAAATTCACATTTATGTTTTTACAATTAATTAAAATGTCCTAATCATATCGATTCACATCATATCATAATCTCATGGCAAAATCCATTGCACATGTCGTCTTACATTAACCTAATGTATGAAATGTTGCGACGTCAAATTCACTACCCTCCTGCAAAAGATGCAACAAATTGTAACATTGGCTTATTCAAATTGTATCTCATGAGCATGACAAGGAACCAGAGACATTATAACGAATAAGTGTTATTTATACATCGTAGGAATATTTTGTTTCACATATGTAATACATTTTATTAAGCCTATGAAGAAAAAAATAAAACGAAATAACCGTTTGTTATAAATTTTAGTTTGCTAGTTAACCGCAATTTATCATTTCTCATTATACTCAAAAAATACCAAAATCGCCTCTGAGATTCATAAATTTTGTCGAAATTTTTTATCTCAACTTCATTAGAGTAACTTTAACTTTCCAATTATCCTAGATCTTCTTTTATTAAGCTCATTAACGAATGTAGAATTCTTTCGAACAACTATTATGGAATTTTTTTTTGTGACTAGCTGTTGATTTATTAAGAGTGTATTTTATAGTAAGGCATTCAAAAATGATAAACAAAAATAAGGAAGGTTATACTGGAAAAGTTGGACAATTCTTAATGAATGAGAATATAATTTTCTTCCAACTGTTTTATTTTTCAGCTATTTGAAGGAATTTTAATTGTTGTTGTTTATGAAAAAAATTATTATAGCTTATCTAAGCAACAGACTTCCGAAATTAGACTATCCACTTGAGATTAATTAATCTTTTGGTTTGTAATCCATGAAGATCCATTCTTAGGTTTTGTTCTAGTTCTTGTCGTAATTCTTTGTACAAACACGAACCGAATATAAGGAAGCAAATATTATTCTTCACTTTGAGTCCCTAAACATTATTCTGTTCTTTTATTCTCAGAACATTCGTCATTCTTTCCTTTTTTCCATAAAATAAAATTATCATAAATTATTTTCACTCAGATGAATTTTGTTTTAATATTCATTACATGGATGCAGAGATGAAATCACATCGTAGGGAGATATAGTTAGGCTAAATTATAAATATAAATATTTGTTGATATAAAGTTCATTATAATAAAAAAAATGTATATGCATCCACTAAAAATCGTTTGCTTAAATGATTTCAAAAAGAGTAATGAAAATTCCATTTGCTGAGAGAAATTTATCTTGGAATAATGAAATGAATGTCACTCAGTTATGTGTAATAGTAAGTAAAAAAATGTATGAACTTTTGAAAAATTAGCTACAATAAAGAAAATTACTTTAAAATAAATTGTAAACATATTATTTTTATAAAAATGTATTAAAAATGGGAAATTAAATGGAGAAAAAGAGGAATCTCGTTAAGGTCCACTGTCTTCTCAAAGTGCCTTTATCCATTTCTGAAGAAATAACATCATTAGTTGCGGTTCTGTTTTGTAAAATTTAATTTATTAATTATTTTATTTTTTAAAATGACTTTCGACATTGATTCTACTTATATTTTATAAATGAGAAAATAAAAACACCTTGAAAGTTGTCATAAGGAAATAATGAGAAGGAAAAATCTTACGGTATCTGTCAAGAATCAAAGTTTAAATTTTTAAATCACTATAAATTTTAAAGAAAAAATTTATTATCATTAAGTAAAAAATAAATTAAAATACTTTATAAAATTACATTTTAGAATTCAATTTAGATTTGTTATTAATTTTCAGTCTAACAAGAAATGATATCCCTCTTGGAATTTCGAATACAAGAATGGCAACGAGATAAAAATTGTGATATTCTGCAGATCCAATGAGAACCTGATTTGTAGATGTTTGTCAAAAAAATGAATTTTAAGTTTAATTATTTAGGGTAGAATTAAACTTGGAAAATTCAATTCAAGATGGCATTTGATGCATTAATACACGTTTAATCTTATTAGGCAGCTAATTCCCAGAGAATAATCATCAACTTTCAGCAAGGCTTATATATGAATATGTTGATCTTGGATCGAACAGTCAGTCCATCGAAACATCATAGCAAGTAACAGAAGACCAAGGTTTGATTCAGTATCGGTTGTTTAAATTTTTAAATAATATTTTCAAATTAAGTTAACTGTTTACTAATACTATTTATTGAAATATTAATTATTCTTATCTACAAAATACTTATTCATATGATACATGAAAAAAAAACTTAATTTTGAAATAGTTAAATGATTATAAAGACAACTTTAAAGGTGATAAATGATAACTATAATTATTATCAGTAGAAAGTCATCAAAATACTTAAGTTATTGGATTAAAATAGTTTCAAAATTTCGTTCTAAATCTATGGAGCCGTTAGGACGCATCGAACGGTGAGCAGGTGTTAATCTAGTCGATATGCAGGCAGGTGTTACTAATTTTGAAAATGATTTCCCGGCACATCTCTAAATAAACGTTTTTTTTTCAAGACGTCATCGCTAGTAATTAATTGTGCAAAACGTACAAACATATTTTGATTTTTGGGTATTTACGTATTAGACCGTCTTTGCCAACGATCGCCAATGGTGTAGTTACTCATTGGCGATGGATTTAAATTTGGGGATAAAGATCAACGGATTGCACCATTTCCGGATTGCTATAATTGGCGTTTTAGCAACTCATTGGCGACGACTTAAAATTTGGCGATAAAGTTGGGCGGGTTAATACGTAAATACCTATTTTCGATGCTTTAGTGATGATTACAATTTGTATGAATAATGCAGAATTCCGAAAAAGGAATTCGGTGGAATTCTGCATTATTTAGCGGTTTTTCGCTTTAAAATCTCTGTAAAAAATGTGGCGAAATTCGACATTATTTGGCGATTTTTCACTAGCGCCTGGCTAACGATAAAGTACCCATAAGGTATACATACAATTTATTACTGCTATTTGGCGACATTTTTCAAACACTGACTTTAAATCTTTTCTTTACTTATTTTATCAATTTTTCTAAAATTATTACTTATTTTTTCATTTGTTTTTGAATATTTTCTATTAGTTTTACAAGCTGGCTGTTAATTTCAGCTAGTTTTAAAGTAACTCTCACATTTTCCCTTTTTTATTTAAATATTTATATGAAATTATGGTAATAAAAAAAATCTTTCGTTACTGAGTTAAAAAAATAATGACGTTATGGACTGAGACGCAATTGCTATTGTGTTTTAACATGCAATTCTTCAGACATTCCAAAGTAATTATGGTTATTATTTTCATCCGTCATAATTCATTTCAAACTCATCAATAAGTCTTTTAACATTCCGGCATGCATTTCGAAAATAAAGCAAAATGATAATCAAATGATCTTCTGCGATAATCGGAACAATTTGATCTTATCAAATCAATAATTAAATTAACAAATTGATTGTATGCAGTATCTATAAATAGTACTTTTAGAGCTTATTGTTTCCTGACCATTGTAATGAAGACATTTGGATTATACTTCTCAGCTCCTCCACACAATAACAAATTGTTACTCTCGCACACTTCATAAACAGATCGTAAAAAACAATTTTATTTAATTATTTATCTTGGAACACTCTCAATAGATTCTCAAGTTCATCACCATTGTTGCTTCCGAAATAGCAAACGACATTTTGATCTTAATGTTTGACTTCTCTCGCGTTGCCATTCTTCGAAAGCGAATTATCCGATCAGATTTTCACTGAACCGTAGAATGATCCTTTAACCACATGATCTCTTGTACCAAAATGGATCAGTTGTTTTTATTTACGGGATATTTTCAACAACAGTCACGATGCCACTAATTTTGCGCGATTGAAATTCGTGAGAAAAGAATTATTTATTGACATTGAATTGCAAACGATTTCGTAGCTTTCAACCGTGACTTCAAGCATTAGTAGCACTGAGTTAAGTGAAATATACTCGAAACCATAAAAGAATTCTCCCATTTCTTTTTTTCCTTTTCACGTTTTTGTGATTATCGATTCGTGCACGTCGCAGGATTTTGGAAAAAAATAATAATCTCACTTTCCACAACGATAACCTAGCTTAATCCTCAACTTTGGAATTCTTGAAAGTTATTTTATGGTTTCTTTAACTTACAGTTTTGTGCTAATAATAACTTCTATATTTCAGAGAAATTGTTTCATTTTGCATTGTAAAACAATTCCAGGAAGTATTTAAAAATTTATATCTATTCTAATCTTGAAATATGTATCTGACAATGAATATTTTAATAGATTCTATATTTAGTAAAATATTAATCGAAGGGGACTTCACTTACCTAAAGAAGTTTTTTAATAGTAAATTTAGTAATGATTTTTCACTGACCGATTTTCAATATTCATTGTGGAACTATAAAATGCGAAGAAAAAGTAGTTCTTTTTTTTCAACCAGTTTATTTTCTTCAAAATAATCAATTTTCTAAAAAAGTATATTTGCGTGGTTTTACCCCTAAGAGCTGGTATTTCCAAGCAATAAGTGGGGAACCCTGTACGTTTGGTTTTGAGTCAAAATTTTGCAAATTAGGAGTAAAAGTATAATTTCTTATGAAATCTATAAATAAAAATATAGTACTAGCAGTTTTATCTTAAAAAATGAACTAGTAATTAATTTAATATTCTTTTAATTTTATTAAAACAATTTGAGTGAAAGAAAATTCATGTGATGATTTCCCTCTTGCAACAGTTTTTATGAGTTCTGTCAGAATAAAATTGAATAACTAAACTCATCACTAATTTCTAAATTTTACAATCTGACAGAAATGAAAACACAAACCTATAAACACTATTTACAGTTTCAGAAGATTCTAAATACCAGAGTTATTCCATCCTTATCTGTCTTCCTTATCTGTCTTTATGTTTTTCAAAAAAAAGTAAATTTTTTGAAATCATTTTGGATTTCTTCCTTCTTTAAATTAGCAATCTATTTCTTGAATGCCGGTTTATGTTTTTCTCTATTGATAAGGATCCTTTATGATAGTTCCTTTTAAATATTATTTCGTGATTTATATTAAAATACTAGCAGTACCCTCACGCCATTGCCAATGGCATAGCATCCAAGAAGAAAAATTAGTTTTAAGTTTAAATCTAGACTCCACCCGATATGACACGGGCAAGTTACGCAACATCAAAGAAAGATAAAAATGTATTTGAAAATCCTCAAAAACAGCTACAAAACAGTTTCTTATAGCACACATTCGGAAATATTTAGGCTGTTAAAAAGATAAAAAAATGATAAGTTTGTTTAGACAAAACACAGGCGATCATTTCGCTGCTCAGGACTTTCATTCTGTCTCCGCAATTCAGTTGCAGTGCGATTTAAAGAAAAACAGTTATTCTCATCAAAAGACTCTCCTCCTCTATGTGTGGACATTATTTCTTTGATATTCGCTAACAGAACGTTTCTTTCCTCTTCCAGCCAAGATTGGATTTTTTTAAAGGTGGGAGGGCATAAGGATTTTTGAAACGTTGTTTAATATTATCGCGCACGGAACAACACTTTTCGCCGTTTAACATGTTCGTCAAAATTGGATTTCCTTCTTTTGGGCATCGTGAAATTTGGATCGCTTCTTAAAATCAGACGTAAATAAAGAAATATTTCGCATAGGCATAAAACAGCTCTTGTTATTTGCACATGCGTAGTTTGAGGTTTTTGCGCATGCGAGAATAAGTGCAAAGTTAAAATCGCAATTATAAAACTTTTTTTTTCTATTTTTATATGACTTTAATGTACTAAAACTTTCTTCTATAAATGTGGTGTAAAATGGTATAAATATTTCCAATATTCGTTTACTCGTGTTTTTGTGGTTCAAGCATACAGACGCTTTCAGGAACTTAATTTTATACTATGTATAGATAAGAAATTCTCATTAGGTCATTAGATAACATTTTTTTTCCGCGCAGAATAATACTGCGCATTGATTTCCATGCTAATGGCCTTACCCCACCCAGAATTTATTTAATCAATAGGTCTCGCTGTGTTTAAAATGGATAAATTGATTCCAAAACTGTCCAATCTAATGAGAAATTCAATATCTGGTAATATTTGGAGATGTAAGTACTTTTGTTGACTTGAAAAGGAGTTTTATTTTGAAAATTGAAGGTCCGGAGTTATATGTGATTTCTTTCAATATCGGATTATGTTTTAATGAAAATAAGGGGTTAAAAATTGAGGAGGCTTATTCAAACCCGTTTATCTCTCATAAAATAATTGGATGATTCAAGACAATGCCTGCACTTTTTATAAATAAAAAAAATCCTTTGCTTTTTACTATTAATCAGTGAAATTGCTTCCCTCTTCCTTATATTAAGGTTAGAGGCTAAGACAAACAATATGCAATTTTTTTTCTTCTTATATTTAATGACACTGTATAAAAGAAATTAGGCTCTACACGAAAAGAATATGCTGATAGGTATAATATAATTGCAGTTTCTGCTAGTTTCCATAAAGTCATTTCTTGGTCTTTTTGTTTAAACATGATTTTATAAATTTCTTTACATTCAAATGATTTCTTCTCGAATAATTCCTTTGCTAAAAATCGTTAATACTGTTAAAAATTTATATTCAATATAAATTTTATTCAGCATGTGAATCAAAAATAAATGAATACAATAATCTAATTCCTAACAATGTATCATAAATTATTTATTTTCAGGGTATAAAAATAACTTTTTATGCAGAGTTAAATAACACTACGAAAAGTGTTTAAAAGAAAATAAAACTATTAAAAAAGGACTAAGTTACTATTATTAAAATCAAAATAAGAAGAAAACATATTTTTCATAGATAACATAAACAGCATTCTTAAAACTTTTTTTTAATCTTCTATAAAATATTAAAATTCCCTGAAAGAGGCTGATAAATCGACAAAAATCATTCAAATAGAAACGATTTGGAATACATAGTTCCAAATATTAAAAAGTTGAGCATTAATGAAGAAATCACACAAAATCATCATAGCACAATCACGCTCAAATAATTATTTTAAAAAAATGAATAACATTCAGATTTTGGATCATTAAACGATTCTACGGATCCCAACAGAAACAAATGACGATACGGAAAAGCCGCTCTTCAATTCATTTTTCAGGGAAAGCACCCATTTCAGCCGAGTTTGAATGAAGCGGAGAGCCCGTCACTTGGACCTGCTCCAAATTTGGGAACAAATTATTAAGAATTACATTATTACCACCCACAGAGGATCTCCTGGGGGGCAGACAAAGAGAGTCGCACGGACGTCGTGTCTGCTGAGAACCCTTTTGCTTTATTGCCGTCGTTTAAAGCGACTCGGACGGACATTTATTTTTATATCACGGCCAGCAGTATCTCTGACTGATTAAGCACTGAGGAACAAACGAATTTCTTTTCTGCTCGTTGGGAATGGAATGGATATATTCGTCTGTTTTGGAATATTTCGTTCTTTTTTTAGGTAAAAAAGAAAGTACGGAAGAATGACAATTTGTTATTCAGGAAAAAATGAAGTTAATTCATATTTTATAATTAAAGAAATTAAAAATATTTTTATTATGTCAGAAAATGGTGGTTTTTTGGGAAAGAGGTAGACAAAAATCTGTAGGCGAAAAATTGAAATTTTATTATCTGCACGAGCATCTCAAAAAATCATCTTTTAATAAAGAGTTGTCATCGCATTTACAAAAGCTCTGATGATTAAAAACAATAAGTTGATGACTACAGCAAATAAAACCTAGAAAAATGTCCCTTTGTGCACGTGATTATGTGAAATGAAATACATAGGAAATGTGATATTTTTTTTTAAAATGATAAAGGCGAGGTACAGTTTTTTGGATCGTTGGCAAAACTAAAATTAATAATTCAATGAAACGATTCAAAGGAATAAAAATATAATTTAAATTGCATGAGCACGTGGTGCTTGGCCGTTCAAGAAATGATGTTCCGGCATGATTCAATGAAATATGTATAGCAGATTTCATTCTAATCTTTTATTAATTATGTATTAGAATCGAATTTATAAAATATGCCATTTGGTGGGCTTTAGATTTTAGAACCGAAAAAGGAAAGAAATATTCAAAACAATTTTTTTTTGGAATTCATAAAAAAATATAGCGTGACCACATGGATATATGTGATGGCAAATATATTATTTACATATATAGTATATTCCCCAGTATCCGACGTAATGTAGCGGACGGATGGACTGGATAATAAAAACGCCAGATGAGCCAAAATTCTATGAACTCCTTTCTTTGCTCATTAATTCCAGTTTTTATACCAAAAATCACTGTTATAAAGCGTGTTTTCTCACTTCTTCTAAGCCCAGCATTTATCTCAATCTTAACACAGCCGCGTTCCGTGAAATACAGAAACAGTTGCTGGTAATGTGTTGAGTTAAAATAGAAGCCTCTGTATTGTTAGTTTATATATCTTTATATACTGACCTGCAAGTTCCAAGAATTTATTAGAGAAAAAGTAAGTTAAAGGCTATGACCTGTTCGCATTTTAATATAAATTCTACAATGCCTAACTTAAATGCAGAAAACAAACTTTACTTTAACATAAATCGTAGATCTAATTTTAGCAGAACGCTGCTCTTTTCTTTTCTGTCACAATTTGTTGTTAATGCATGGCACGTAAGAATGGCGTAGAGTCACCCATTTCCAATACCTTGGCAATGTTGCCAATGCAACGTTTTGACTTCTTCATTTAGTTAAGATAAAAGAAAACTAGGCCGGATAATCGCGAACCGGATAATTAGGAGTGTACTTTATCCGTTATTAGTTGAATTCTTTAATGAAATTTTTATTAAATTATTATTGATAATTCTTTTTAAAAGTTTTATAACCGCTTTGTTTTTACCACGTCAGAACATGATGTTGTTTTGGGAATGAGATTTGTGGCGTCAACAAAAATCCGTGAACGAAAAATAAAAAATTTATTATTCGCACGATCACCCCAAAAAATCAGCTTTTAATAACGCATTGCAATCACATTTGCAAAAGCTCGGATTTAAAAAAATAAGTTAATCGCTACAGCAAATAAAACCTGGAAAAATGTCATTTTGAACGCGTGATTATATGAAATGAAATAAATAGGAAATGTGATATTTTTTAAGCAATAAATGCGAGACAGAGTGTTTTTGGATCGTTTGCAATACTAAAGTGACTCATTCAATGAAATAATTAAAAGGAATAAAAATATAATTTAACTTGCACGTGGTGACTGGCCGTTCAAGAAATGATGTTCTGACATGATACATTGAAATATGCATAGCAGATTTCATTTTAACCTTTGTATTGTTTGTTTTTAAATTTTAACACCGATGCTGCCCGACACTGTCTGCGATGTTCATGAGTTATACTTAGTAAATTTTTAAACTCCACTGGTCATTCGTTCAATGCTGGAAATTTAAAGTTTCCTTGATGAGAATCGGATACCGATTGGCCCATTTCCAAATCGAAATTGAAAAGCCCACAATGAGAACATTATTTGCTTAGATTTCCAATATTTAAGTAGTGAATCAATTTCACACATTTTGCCACCAATTTACAGCTTCAATATCAGATTCTGGATTAGTCTTTCTCCGCATTTTTATTTCATCTGAAATTGCTGGATCTTATTACTATTTTTAAAAAATGCAGGATTATCACACGTATTGCTTAGGTATTATGCTGGCCGAGAAACGGAGAATGTCCGTTACTCGGAAAATATAAATAAACTGGAAGGCTGTTTAGTGTTACCACAGACAGTATGTCTAACAGTAGAATTAACAAATAATATTGTTTTAAACTCATTTGTTGTTAATTTGTTATGAATTAAAGCTTTATTTTAAATTTTTGTCGCCATTTCATCATTAAATGCAATATAAATATTTACCACGTCGTAATAATAACTTTCATAAAATATTTTAAATAATACTGGCAAAACAAAACTTCAAATATTATGAGTCAGTTGACTCATAATATTTGAATCGCTATCTACTTATTACAAAGCGAACAGGATGCAATGTTTAAATTGATTTCTGTTTATATAATGAATGTTATATTGAAAATTCATGTTAAATTACTAAGAATTGTTTATAAAAGATTGTTATAAAATTATCATTGGTAATTCTTTATAAAGAAGTTATGATACAAATTCACTTAATTTGCTATTTTATATTGCATTTGTTTTTATTTTTGTGTTAGATATGGTTTCATTTTAGAGATAGATTTGACTTGCAATTGTAAGTCAATTTATTTTACTGTAATTGATGAAATAATAATCATTTCTCGTCATAATTTTTTTCTTCTCTAATCTAAAAAAGTTGGGTATTGAAGTAATAGATTATGAATTCATAGAAAAAAAACCAATGTCCCATTTTGAATGTATGGATGATGTCGCCGTTTCCAAAACTCGATTCAAAAGATTTTTAATCATAACTTGGTATCATATTTACGATGTACATTCGTCAACTTGAAGGATTTACGATTTAAATGACTGACAGCAGAACATTAATCCTTACGAATCATGTATTTAATGATTAGTTGTTTGTTATTGATGAAAGGTTTTTTAATTTAAGAATTGTTTTTTAAAAAGAAGAAAATATGCCACTTTTTTAAAAATTTTAAAAAGTCTATGCTTTATTTCTAGATAAAGATTTAATTTTTATTTCTAAATTCAGAAAATTATAACTTTCAAAGGCTCCAATTTGTATTTTAATTAGTCCTTTTAACATATTTAAACAGTTTTGCGATTACAAGTATGCTATTACAAATTTTGACCAAATCTATTAAAGACCTATTTAAAACAAAGGGCTCATTACAAATTCGGAGGGTACCCAAATTTTCATATAATTATTACTTAAATATAGTCTTTTAAATTCTGGAATATTAATTATTAACTTTAAGGCTTATAACAAAATGGTCGAAAATAAATTGTTTAATGCATCTTCAACTCATATTAATATATTCAATTATGAAATAATAACATTGCTTATTGATTGAGTCGATGATGGTGACCAGCTTGCATACAAAATTGATGTTGATGCATATTCACACAAAATACAATACATTTAGAATGACAGAATGAGAGCTACCGCTTTTAGCTTTCTATTTTATTTCTAATTACTATAATGCAAATTTATAGATAAATGCTCATAAAATCTTAGTCATTCTTCAGCTTTAATACTTTCGTCTGATATCTTTTAGAAATTTCAAATACATTTTTTTTTTGCGAAATCTTAATGATCTTAAGGTTTAAAGTAATTAAGTAGTAATGCTGAGTCACTAAATTTTAACACTATAAATTATATGATAAAAAATTCATTTATTAATTTGAAAGATTGTTTTAGCGTTTAAATATTTGTTTATTGGCAATTGACCTACTCAAAACAACGAAGTTTTTCAGTTTTTGTATTCGTATTTAAAACTGATTCTGAAAGAATGAATGATTATCAGAGATTCCAATCATTAATTTGTATTGGAAAGATAATGTTAAATATCTTTCTTGAGATAATGTTTTCTTGAGATTTCTTTGAGATAATGTTAAATAAAATAAATTTTAAAAACATTAAGAAACGGACTTGTACGAAAGGTTAAAACTTAAATTTCAAAACTATTATTTCATTTACTTTTCTTTTCAAATATGGGTACCACTTCGACTTTATCTCGATTTGGACCAGTAATATAAATTTATAATTTGTATTCACAGATTTATAAGAATATTTTTCCCATTATATAATGTCATAAGAAAATTTTGGATCTGAGAATAAAACAACAACATTTTTTTACTTTTCTTTCTTTTTTAAACTTCGCTTTGGAGCATTCCTATAATTTGGTCATGAATTCTTATCCTTAATTTATTTCAATAAGAGCATATAATGAAAAAAAATTTGTAGGAAAAAAATCAATAAATTAAAAATAAAATTGGATATAGAATATTACTTTAATTTCCAGAATTATGTTTAGACTTTCACTTTTATCATGTGATATCATAAATCAGGACGATTAATAAAACAAAAGGCTCTGAGTTGAGTTGTATTAAAGCGAGCATAAAATCTTTGGTAAATTAAATTCTTTCTTATCGTTTGGGGCTTTTTTTTCTTTTCACAATGATTTTGATTTTTTTAAAACTGTATAAAATCTATTTAACAGAAAAAAACCTGACATAATGAACAAATTTTCTATGTGTTTTTAAAGAAGAGAAAAGAAATCCCAAAGAAATCTTATTATCTTATATGATGCATTTGAATGGGAAAAATTCACATTCCATTTCAATTCAAAAAACACATATATCTCGTCACATATAATTCAACTTATTATGGTCTAATGTTTTGTAGAGATATGGTGTTCTATTTCCTTACGTGAAATTCTTGAAAAATGGAAGAGTTTTTGCACAGTTATTGCGTAAGGACATGATTTTATGTTATTAAATCAGTGTAAAACAAAAATAGGAAAACGAGCGCATTAAGACATTGCATAAATATGGTTGCATATAACATAAAATAAATAATTATTTCTTATTTTAAATCGTAAAAAATCTAACAATGCCCTATTATTTACCATGATATTAAACTGTATCATGCAGAAAAATATTTTCAAATTTAAAAGTGATTCGAATAAAGAATTTCCAGAGCAAAACGTTTTTTAGAAAAAAGTGTCCTTCGATAATTTATCTATATACAAACATTACTGGAAGTAAGTAAATTGAAATACGATGCATTTGCGATGTAGAAGAAATTTACTTGTTCAAACATATAAGGAAACACTTGAAAAGTTTTTAAAGAAACTATTAACAAATTTGAAAATACGTACTGATTCAAGCAATTATTTACATTTAACAAAAAGTATATCTCTATTAATAAAAATGATAAAAGTGTGTGTGTGTGTGTGTGTGTGTATGTTGACTTCTTAGAGAGCAGATCGTTTGACCTATATCTACAAATTTGCCCCTTTTATACCTTAAAGAATTTAAATATGCACCTCGAATCGAAGCTTTTGAAATTCAAAATAGTATTTATTTAAAAATAGGCTGCATTTTGGAGTTAACTATTAGATAATTATTGCACAAAAATAAATTTTACGGCATCACAAAATATTAAAGATAGCTCTTTTAAGGATATATAATTATTGATACTTGATGCTGCATTTAAATTATTTAGAAGGTGATATAATTGCACTTTTTTGCAACTTTACATTTTTTAACGCATCAAGAACTGAACAATCACATTTCGATCTTTGCTTGAAGTGCTCTTAAATTTTATAAAGAGTTAATATTCAACATATATATAGCAAATTATTTCAATCAGCTTATGACATTAACAGAATAATTATAATTTATAATAAATATTTTAACCCAAAAAATGGAAGATTTATTAAAACAAATGACATAAGTCAAGAAATTTTGATTTCAATCAGAGGGGTTTTGCAATTTTGACCTACAATATAACTTGCACCCGAATTCCTCAATAACTCCCGTTCAGATATTTACTTATTTCTAACGTTATGGGAAAGAGGAAGTATATTTTTGCATGCACATTACATAAATAAGAGTGCATCTTGAAACCAAAATAAAGATGAACGAATCAAGCCTTTATCATATTATAAGGTTTCAAAATAGAGCTTAGAATCTCTCATTTCTTTCTCCTTCAATTTATTTGGATATCTTCTTTATAAACCGGTTGAAGTGGTCTCTCCATAACTCTTTTGCCACTCACTAAAAATCCTGTCATACCAGAAAACGCTTTTCATGGTATTGACGTACAATAGTCATCAACTTTTAGTGTGAATTTAGCATTCTTACTGAATCTATAGCGTGATTCTTGGGGATTATTTTTTTTGGGTGATTAATCCTTAACATGGGATTTATAATATCAAAAAATCGAATTTGGGCTTCAGCTACGTTTTTTCTTAGTCGGCTGAAATAAAGACATGATACAAAACTGGACTCAATAATACTTAAATATACCTAATATGATATATTTGGGTGCGTTTACATGTTGCTAAAAATTCACACTAACAGACACTCAATCAATGGTTGGATTTGGTTCAAACTTTGACAGGTGCCTACACTATAGATGTTATTGTTATTAGTGACAAACTTCGCCGAAGAATTAGCGCGTTTTAAGCCGAAAGGAGAGTCTCTTGCTCTTGAAATAGCGTCAACTAAGGTAAGAGTATGACAGCTACACACTCATCACAGTCGCATGCACAGCCCTTTTTTACAGGGGGGTACATTCATATACCTTACAGATAGAACATAGAAGAACAACCATGCCCGAACTGGGATTCGGACCCGGGGCGCCCAGATCACGGGAAAGGCGCACAACTCCTATGCCAGTGCGCCGGCACGCTACAGATGTAAGTCTGTGAACCAAATTTTACCTATATATATATATATATCTTTGTTTTGTAGTTATCGTGTTAATTTATATTATAACAGACGGACTTACTTTTAGCGTAATGTACTCAAAATCTGAAAGAAATTTACAAATTTGATATAAAAATTATATTTCAAATTTCATGCGTCTAGCTCTAAGCATTTTAAACTTATCTTTGTCACAGATAGACTGATATTTTACAGATCTATGTTTTTCTAACTCAAGAAGATCTAAATTGTGAAAATTCTTCAAAATCTGAAGTTCGATTTTTTTAATGGTTATTAAACTTTCTCTACATTACTACGAAAAAGTAAAAAGGAATCAGTTAAGAGCTTTTTCCTTTACATCGCTTTAAATGTGCAAAACGCATACTATTCAGATTGCTATTCAATTGCTCAACCTTCAGCAGTTATTTCCTGCCCTGCGATTTCCATTTAAAAGGATTCTGAAAGAAGACGCCAAGAATAAAAAATTTCCCGCCGAGGATTATCGCCAGCGGAGCGAAACCTATGTGTTATTCTTGTCCCTCGCCTTATTTTACTACCTCCGGTGCAGACTTCGTTTAATTTTTTCTTTCCACGCCAGATTTTTATACGCCAAGTTTGGGTGGGAAATGCTTCATAAAATTGAAGAAGATTGCCCCAAAGTAAAAAGGACATGATTGAGAAAAACATGATTGCATTAGTTTCCCGACACTCTGCTCGCGGTTTTTATGACATCTTGACTCGTAACTATTATCTGCTGTGGTTCCTTTCCTCTCTTTTTTTTCTTTTGTAAAAATTTATTTCAACCCAAACTCGTAAATTTGAAATATAAAGAACATAAAAACTTTTAATGTTGAGAAGTGTTATTTTAAGTATAAAATATATGAGTAATTTTTGTGTAGTTTGTAAGAACTGTATATTGTGGTAAGACATATTTTTTTTTTGTCAATTGCTCTTCTCTTTGTACCAATTGATGTAAGTTTGATCTATATTAAATTCAATTTTTTATACCTAATTGTATGTATCAGCACTATAGTGAAGATTTGTATAAGCTTTCAAATAAATCTTTTTTTCCCATTCTAATGATATAAAATGTTAATGATTTTTCCATCTAAAGGTAAAATGTTTTAATTCCTGTTATAAAAATTTGTCGTTTCTGGAAAATGTCTGTCATTGATCTTAAAAATCTATGCTTTGTAACTGAATTTACGTGCTTAGAATACCAAAATTACCAATGAATCAAATTACTCGTTTCGCCCAAATCTACAAGCATTTTCCGAAACGATCACATATCATTCAAGTCCTCCCATGACATTTAGAGCCTGATGAGATAGCTATGTCAAGATACTCCTAGTGAATACCAAATTTAGCAATTGAAGGTTAAGATTCTCAAAGGATCAGCTGTCGCAACGCAATAGAAACCCATCAATTATCTGTACCAGAGGTTTCCAACGTTTTCAAAATGTTGTTCATATCCCCCTGGAGAAACAAAGTGACATTAGTAAAGGCGGTAAAAAACAAAGAAATTACTTTAAGGAAAAAATAAAATTATAGAATTATGCTCTCCCAATTTCATTAGGAAAGTGAAAATGTTGGAAGTCCAAATATCTGCAGTGTAGCAATGGATTTAGTTTAGTTATATTAACGTTCCGTTTTCACCCCCTGTAGAAAGCCCATTCTTTTGGAAACCATCCCCAGCAGCCGAAATTCTATAATGACGGGATTGCAATTCAATATAATTGCACACGCAGTGTGTGCTATCCGTCTTTTTGGATACGAAATACCTTGCACTCAGGCTGTGTAATCAATCTCGAATAAGTTAAAGCAACACTGAGGCTATGTTGAGATGAACTCATAATTTTCAACCACGATCAAATGAAAAGGGCGATACGTGAGCTTGCAACCCATCTCTCCAAACTTCCACTCCACATAAACGGGTGTGTATCCATAAATGAATAGTTTTTTAAGTCCCACCAATTTTGGCAACCCTCCTCACCTCTGATAGCAACACCTTTTCCCTAAGGAGAGGAGAGGAGAGCGAGGGTGAAGAGAAGTGAGTCTGAGAGCCAACTCCAACATAGAGCTAAAAGCCAACAAGCTCTCACACTAGAAGGGGAAGAATAAAATATTGTTCATAGAAACACATTCCTTAAAAAGATCAATATGACTCCCTTACATGCGATTGATATGAGTCTAAACTCCTTATTAAAATCTCACAATATATATTCACCGGGATAAAACATCTTCCTCATTTTGTTTTGTGTCGTTCTGTGTTGTGCTTATCGCTTTTACTTGTACATAATGCGTGATTACTTGAAAATATAATACTTGAAAATTCTAAAATCTTTTATCTCCCAAACTGCCTTCTGCTTCAAACAAAAATTATTTGTTACGTTTATTTACATACCTTTAATTTTAATCGAGAATAGAAAGATAAGGTGGTTATCAAAGCTTAACAATCGTATGGAATCGGCATTGTGCTAGAGATAGCTTTTGAATTTACAAGTGATTTCCGTATTACTTATGTACTTTATGGCCCATGCGCTGATCCTATTTTGTTTATGCATATTTACACAGATTTTCGTCTCGATGCTGCAGCTATAGGCAGAAATTCTGAATAGGACTAAAAGATAAATTAAAAGGTTTATGATTCTGGTGATATCGGTATAAAAAGTTCATTTCTATTTAAATGAAACTTTTGTGGCATTTCAGCATTTCGCCTAAATCTGAAGAACCACACTCTAATCTAAAAATCTCTGAGAAGTATTCGAATCTAACAATCTAAGAGCCATAATTGGCTGCGGTTGCCTATTGGTATGGTCTTGCCACGTGAGCCGAAGGTTTTCAGGTTCGAAACCCAAAGAACAGTTGTGTACGGGGGTTAATTGCACGTTAAATCATCCCGCTGGTGTGATTTGATATGGAGAAGAGAGGGGTATTAGCTCAAGTGTCGTTCTCGTCATCTGGCCACGGTTCAAAATTGAGAAGGTCGTTCCAAAATAACTCTAGTGTTGCTTTACAACTAGGCATTAATATAACTTGATTAAACTAAGGGTCATGATAGATTTAGAATTATTTTAGAATAAAGAATTTATTCCCAGAATTTTCAAAAAAAAAAAAAAAAACCCACTTATATTTTGAATTGGTACATATCAAATCCTACTTTGTACATCAGTATGGATGGTATATCCCAGGTATAGCTTCGCAGTGAGTTGTTAAATTTTTTAAAAAAATAATATATGTGGGAGTCAAATCAAATCTTCCAAAAACGTTAGACCCTTCAGATAGCGAGGTTTTAGTGACGTGATGTCTAGGTTTTTTTTTTTATTATTTACGGGTTAGTTTCTAAACCAAAATTCAAATAATGCAAACGAAGGATGAAGAGACTTCTTTAAAAAAATAAAAAAAATTATTTAGATTTAAAGGGTAATATTTACAGGGGAAGTATTTACAGAGAAATGTTAAAAAGAATTAAAACATGGAGATATTAAATAAACAGAGAGTTAAATTATTTCCTCTAGGAGGACGTTAGAAGTAGAAAAACATTATGACTGAAAACATATTACCGCGTAGCCGCATAGCTTTGCGAGCGGGAACCACTAACGCGTGAAGACATGCGTCTTTCTTTCACGGATGTTAGTGGGGCCTATGGCTCAATATTAATTGTGACAGTTTCACAAAAGCCCGATAGATGGCGTTGTTCTGGAATGTTGTACTAATTAAAAATATCGTCCTCTAGGAAATGATCTAACCTTTTACAACGCTTGCTTTGAATGACATCTATCATCGGATGTTGACAAAACAAAATGAAGGCAGACGATGGTTAAATAAAATAGCTTCGAGTGATATCCTACATATATAAAGAGGAACAAAGAATATTTTTGGTTCATTCAAATGTTTTGTTTAACCTGCATGAAACTTAAACTGTCAGTAAAAAATCTTAACTGAAGAAAAAAGGGGCGGAGTTAAAATTAAACTGGGGCCATGTTTAGACTGATTTCAACAAAAATGTAATTTGAAATTGTTTTATTTCTCAATACCTTTAGTCCAACTTTTTTTTAACTATCCTCTCTTTTCGCCAATTTTACAATCAATTCTCTGAAATTAAAATAAACTTTTCAAACGATATCAATACACATTCTCCAAACTGTAAGAAAAGAATACAAGTTAAAGAGTTTAAAAAGTTTTACAGGTTTTTCCTTTTAGTTCTAACAATAAACCATCGTTATCTCAAGTCCTTTTATAAAGCGATAGATTGTTGTTTATGTGTCGAGCTCTAATTAACTCCTGTATTTTAAACAGATCTAAAATTCGGAACAACTATTTATTCCAAGCCAACGTGTCCGTAATGAGAATTCAGAGCTCAATAACACTGCACCGGAGAGAAGATAGTCTGACTTTACGAGCGTGTTGTTGTGAGTTTAACTTTCGACTTCTTTTCAGATATGCAAGATAATGCAGCAGCAAAACCGTGATTCCAAGTGTATCGTGAGATAAGAAGCTTAAACGCATCGCTGAGATTAAGAAATTCATGAATTGTGCTGTAAATAATACAATCAAACATGTATATGTATGAATGAGTAGTTGAATGCATTTAAAATTTTCCGATTTGCCAATTTGTTGTATTTCATTGTGTGTATTGACTGAGATAAGGATAAAATCACCATCCGATACCTAGTTATATGTTGTTTCAAATGTAACACAATGGTCCTTAAACTTTTAAGATTTGCAATCCAACTTTCTGTGCTCTTACTTGTTTTAAATTAGTTTTTCAAGTGATTTCCGTTCAGTGTTACTCTCCTGCATATTTCTGGAATTTTAAACAATCAAAATCTAAAGTCAGAAGTGATAATACAATTGTTTGCATATTTTTTTTCTATGGATGACATTTTACTTTTTTTTTAACTTTCTTATATGCGAAATATAAAGAAATCGTTAAGAACATTCAAACTCAAAATTTTGACGCATCTGCAAGTTTTAGTCCTTCTCGAATTCGAACAAGACATTCTTGGAATTTCTGCCGTTTTTCTGTGACGAAGATAAAAATGCTTTTAGTTAGACAGAAGAAATTTGGTAACCAAATTTTTCAAATTTGTGTCGAATTTCGAGCAAAATCAGTTCACTCGAACTTTGTCTGTCCAGCTGTTCGAATATAATTGTTCACTATAACCTTAAAAAGAAGTGAGCTAGATAGATAAAATTCGGTTCCCAGATGTAGCATGTTTAACAGAGACGCCTACAAAAGAAAAAAAAAAAAAAAAAAAAACGACTAGAGATTGATTGTCTGTCTATCGGTCTGTTCTTTCAAAAACTTGTTAACGCTATGACTTAAAAACGCAGTAAGTTATATATATCATGTTTTATACGTGATTTTTGTAACTTTGAGCCAATTTTTTGTTTTAATAGATTTAGAAGAATTTTTCTGAAACTCAAATTAGATTTTTGGTTATTTTTGATCTCATGCCAGGGATTTATCGCCAAAACATTCGCCAAGTATTTTACTGAATCTATCACACGATAAATTCAGTAAAAATGTTAAAACCACACGAAAAATTTCTATGTATCGTAACTATTTATACACCAGTATCGTTCAAGGCATTCACTGGAATAATATCTTCATTAGAGTTATAAAGAGTTAGATTAGTTAGAGTTACATGATAAAGTTTTAGGAAGATCACTCCCGCTTAATTTGCTTTTGTTCTTAGTTTGCTTTCAATTTTTTAAAATTCATCTCTTTATTTTATCGTGTTTGTGACCTTCGTTTTACTTCTTAATGTCTGAGAACAAAATTTCGCAAAACCGCTTAGAGATAGAAGTATGAAATTTGGTATATGAACTTACTATCAAATCTGTAGATTTCGATTAAAATTTGATCGAAGTTTATTCACATTGGCTGTTTGAATACAAGTTAACTCAGTAATTTCAAAACAAAATATAAAAATTCTTATAAAATTTTGAACCGAAGTTATCAAAATCTTGCCTGTCTGTCTGTATTTTGGTCATAATCTGACCAAAGTTCATATTTTAATGCAGGGGAAGGTGGGTCAGACTTTTAGTGAAGAGTATACGAGAAAATATAGGAAAGACTAGTTTGGCTGGTTACTGTGACAATTAGGAACGAAACTGCTGTAAAGGTGTGTTAAGAATCATCCAAATCAACACAAAAACATTAAATAAACAATTTACTATGTTAAATTTTAAAATTTTAGATTTTGTGTGCATTGAGTCATCATTACGATATATTTTGTAAGAAATTTCTTCGCTGTAAATATGATAGATATTTCCCGCCATCGCATCACAAAACTCCTCTTTACATAAATATGGTTGGAAATTTTTGGATCTTTTCTAATTTTTTTCCCAAATATTTCATTAATTTAAAAAAGCAATAAGGTATTTGTAAATAAATGATGAATAATGATGATTAATTAGAAAATCAGACTTGTTTATATTTATTTATTTATTCATTTTATGTTCTTATTTAAATCTAATTTTGATTTGAGTATTTAATGTTAACGTTAATTGTTGAGAGTTAAATAAATTTCTTTTTTTTTATCAACCAAGAAGACATTGAACCAACTCAAGTGAAAGTATAGAGTTGGGAAGGAGAGGTGATGATAGTTTAGGATTTTAAATTCTCCAGAAAACAAAAAATAAATTTTAGGTGTATCGTTTTCATTCAACTGTCTAGTACTTAAAACATTTATTTTTGATAACATTTTATTGTTTTTGCTTTGTTGTTGTTTTTATGGCACTTGCCATGGACGAGCCCGTTGAGGTAGACAGCTATTTAAGCCTATTTGGCGTCTCTTGTTTTGTAGTAGTGTCAACTAGAGCCAAGAGTACGACTTTTGCTACTCACTCATCACATTCGCTTGCACTGCCCCTTTTTACAGGGGAACACATTCACACATCTCACAGATAGAACACAGAAGAACAACCATGCCCGACCCGGGACTCCCAGATCACAGGGAAAACGCACTACCCTGATGCCAAAACGCCGGCGTTTTTGTTTTCAAAGTAAATATCATAAATAGGTATTTACGCATTAGACCGTCCAACTTTATCGCCAAATTTGAAGCTGTCGCCAATGAGTTGCTAAACCGCCAATTATGGCAATCCGTTGAAATTTATCGCCAAATTTGAATCTGTCGCCAATGAGTTACTAAACCGTTGGCAATCGTTGGCGAAGGCGGTCTAGTACGTAAGTATCAATAAATCTCATACCTGAGACCTTACCACCAGGCTGTGGTGGTAAGATCTCAGCTGTGGTAGCCTGGTAGTAAGGTCTTGGCTTAGGGCCGAACACTTCAACGGAGAAACCCGATTCTATCGAAAAACCACAATGTAAACTAGTCAGGTGTGTATTAAACCCGTCCCCAAATGTCCTCCCGTTGGTGTTATACAGAATTTCAGGGAGTGGTCTTCAATTTAGGTTTTTCTCTCGTTATCCAATAGAAATTTGAAGACCATCCCAAAATAATTAGTGTTCCTTTAAAACTGGACTTTAATATAATAAAACATACGATAATATCCCCTAAGCTAACAATTGCGATTAAACCTTAAAATCGCAAAAAAACAGGTGTCTTTTTATTTTATATCTGAACACTTCAAATAAAAATTTATGATTAGCAGTAAACCTCTCAACTCGTGAGAACATGCGAAAAGCATGTTTGGACAAACAGGGTTCTCGCGACATAAAAAAAACACCACTCATTCTCTCCCGACACGAGGAGTGTTTAGCAAAAGCAAACAAAAGAGAACTTCTCCGCCGAGCAGTGTTATTTTTGTCCGTCCTTTTCTGATTAAGTAATTGGTCCTCGGACACTCTCTCTGAGTGAGTGCAGAGGCAGTCATCAAATCGCTCGGTGTGTGTCTGAGTGTGTGCCAAGGAAGGCGATGGGAGCAACGAAAGTGTGACAGTTAGTGAATAGTTAGTTCGTCTCATGGAGAAGCGACGGTCATTGTCTGGGTCTCCCCCGGACCCCCTTCGGAGGGCCAGCAGTCGGCGGTCCCTCAGAATGAGGTAAGAGTTCACTCGTTTTAGGGAATGTAGGTATGGAATCGATGGATTTCATTAGCAAGAGATTTGTCTGGGCTCAAGGTTTTCTTATCCATTGGATTAATAGAATTGTGACCTGAAGATACTTAAAAATTTGCTGTACTGATTTTATTTTAATTTTGGACTAAACGAATATAATTTAAATATGTAAAAATATTAAAGAAAGTACAAATTATTTATTACATTAACTTTTCAATTGGGAAGTGGTTAGAAGTTGTAGCAATTTTTTTTTGGCTTGGGCTTACTAAATAAGTCGGATATATTTAATTAATTTAAGTATTCTTTGAAATTTTTAATTAGTTAATTTTTTTCAAATATATGTTAATTTTTTGTATGTATCACCGAGGCATACATGCAATATCAATGTAAAGTATTTGAAACACTGCTTTCTCGTCATCACCCATGAAAATGTATTGCTTCTGAACAACCATGCCAAATAAAGGGTTATTATTAATCATGCATATGACCTGGGATGACGGAAACTAACTTGCAAGGAGTTGATCAGAGATTAGGTTACCTCTTTTATGTCCTGAACTGTTTTATTAGGTAAGCTTACATTTAATTTCAATTATCCGTATACTCCCCCCCACCAGTAGAATGATCAAGTATCTTTATCTTGAATATCTTGTTATTTCACTTATGTGGTGTCATATAACTTTAACACAGAGAACACTAATTTTTTTCAACAGCTTTGCTGATGTCGAAAATATTGTCAGCCGTGATGTAATAATGCATTCCTTAATACATGCTTTTGGTATAATACATTGCAAAATGTGAAACAACCCTGCTCTAATAAAGTACTCTGACTAAGTTGAATGATTAAAAAAATTTCAGAATTCATTCTCATATAGCTACAACTTTCTTAATTGGTTATGCTAAACACTTCTATTGGCTCTCGGCGTTGTTTCAATTTTTTATACCCAGAATTAATTCACGAGCATCTTTTTTAATTTTATTATTGAAATAGCAGGTAAAGTTTTGATAAATAATAATCCTGGGAAAGGATTAGGAAATTTTATTAATGGAAATTATTTAATTAAAAATTTAATTTTATCTTCAGCTGCTACATACTACTTGTTGGCTAAAATATGTTCTTTCTGTAATTGTGTATATTGTCAAGAAAAATGGCCATGTTACAAAGAAAAGTGTGATTAAAACGGTATATTTATATCGTTAGAATACAAAAGATTTAAACAGTATACTGAGAGATTAATCACATTGTAGGAGGGTGGAATGTGAAAGATTCAACATCTAACCAGAATCTTTTACATGTCACAGTATTTCTGAAATTGTAGAGAGATATATAGAATGTTAAGAGATCAATTATCTTGGCATTAAGCCTTATAATCATCTAATTGTAAATAAAACTTTTCAATACATTTTCCAGTTTAGGTATTTTTAGCTAATCATTTTGTTATTAACAATCATTAGATCTTATTGGTTTTTTCTTTTTGTTTTCCTGTTTTTTGTTATGAAAAAATCTTGATATGAACGGAAAAAACTTGAAAAATTCTAATGCAAGCAATCGTTAAAATGAATATTTATTTCATTTTTTATTCATGATATGAAGGTATATATACGCTTTTTAATGAGTTTACTTTGTTTACTTTTCTTCTATAGAAATAAATGATTAATATGTAATAAAAAAAAGCCATTGACATATCTTCATAGTTCACAGGAATGTTTAAAATTGCTGGTTTTCAGAAATTAAAAAATATATCAACAATTGATGAACGTTTTTTTGTTAGCTAAAATGACAAAATCAAATATTCCATAATCTCCTTTAAAAGTATAACAAGAAGTTTATTAAAGTAATGAACAGAAATAACTTCTTATTTTAGTGTATTACATGTACGAAACATTTAATAACTTAGAAAATTGAATTCTAAAATTAAATGTAAAAATAATGATTATTTTTAGGCCTTCTCAAACTAATTACAAACCATTTTTATTCTCATATCTCTCTGTTTAATTTAATATTTATGATATACGATATCTAGCACAATTTTGAAAAGAGTTTTTAAAAGCAGTTTTTAAACACAATTAAATGTTTAATTATGTCATATACTTTAGGAAATGTTTTAAAAACTTATTTATAAAACTTGAAATTCCTTTTCTACAGTTTAATTTGATATTTAATAGAGCATAAACTTTTATACAAAACGTTATTATCTTTGAATCTGAGGTTTTTCGACGGAATTTCCTAAAGCATAAACAATCATTTCAACAATTAAAACTGGAGATGTATTGTTTATTCGATAAGGAAAATATTTAAATTAAGCAAAATCTGAATGATCGATGCTTTGTAACCGAAAGAAATAATGTGATTAAATTAAGAGTATAATTATAAATAATTAGAAGCAGAGTTATAAAAATGCATTTTATCAATCAGGCTTTTAAAAGAACAATAACTTTCAATTCTTACAAATGGTTTCACGATCTTCTGAAATGTTAATTTCTTTTTTTATTCATATTTGCTTCTTTGGAAGTTCTTTTAGATAGTTTAATTTCATATGATTACAAATCTTTTTTTTTTGGTAGTTTATAATAAATAAAAGCATTTCAATATTGATAGCATTTAAATTATATAATAACATTCTACTGTTAAAATTATAGAACTGTTATTTGGTTTGTAATAAACACATTTCGTTTATTTATGTTGATAAATAATATTTCTCATTTCTTTACGTTGATGTGTTCTTATAAAGTCTCTTATATTCTTGAAATGAAATAATATTTTGATCAAGAACAAAATAATTTATATAGGTTGGTTCTATTTAATTTAATCATGATTAAATTTTATTAAAATTATTTAAATGAGTAACCTGGATTAAAATGATAAATGCATACAAAAAAGGCATAGGAAAGCATAATAAATTCTAATATATTAACAATAAGAATTATATCAAGAAACTAACATTAGATGTGCTTTTGTTGCGATATAATTATGCTTTGTAATAGAATCAAAATAGTATAGCATGCCTAAACTTTAGAATTTTACAACTGTATCGCTTATAACATATTAACTTAATGCCTTTGCATAAAGATATGCATATTAACTTATATTATTAACTAATAATTTATTAAATGTTTAATAAGATTAGAATTTTAATGCTGGTTCGTATATAACATATTAAAGCTTTTATATAAAGATGTGCATATTTTATAACATAATAACCAGTTAATTAATTGCTTAATAAGATAATAACGCTGCTAATGTATTCCGTTCAGCGAAGTCCAGTAAAGTTATGTGCTTTATTCAGTTCAGCAAAGATATTTGTTGACCTTAAGAATAAATATCTTTTTTTTTCAATTTGCATGTGGCCTGTGTTGTAAAATCAAAATGTCTTATTCATCTTGTTATATTCCATTCCAGTTAAAAGACAATATTCTTTACAACAATCATCTAGAGGCACCAAAGTAAATAGTTTAGCAAATCAGCTGAAAATTAAAACCATCTTTCTAAAGTCATTAATATCTCTTTTAACTGTATATAATGAAAAAGAAATTGTAATAGATATTATTTTGTGTGTCCAAAACTTATTTTTGGCTTATCAACAATTGCTATTTTTATTCTAATAGCTTTGTGATTCATGAGTGATGATGAAGAGTTCAAAATATTTATCTTAATGCTTGTATCAATCTAATTAATTTTACGTGCCAAAATGGCGATTATTTTTGTATTTTTTGGCACTAAACCATTCACAATACAAAGCCTAAACATGATTATCATGTATAAATTCTATTTTTAAAATATGAAGAAATCACTAGATTTATTTTGGTGCCAAAATTATGAAATAAACTCATGATATGAGCAGTATAATTTCTACATGATTTCGGCCGACAATCCTAACAAATGAAAATACAAAAATAGAATAATTGCATAAAATAGCGAATTATGCAAATAAGTAATATAATCATTAAAATATCTTTAATATCACTTGAATTGCTAATGCCTTCTCATAAATTGATATTCGTTTATTTTATGCACACGATAATAGCTACTGTATATGTTCTCAAGTTTACAGACTTATTGGAAACATTTCGCCTGACTGCATGTTATAGATCCTGAAATCTCATTCATCAGTAAAATTATGATTCTTGCTTACCAGTCTGATTTTGTTTTTTAAAAAAGTGTAGCTTATAATTATAATCGATCAATGTTTGCTGAAATATTTCTGTAAATATTTTTAAAAACTATATTAATATAATGATTAACTGTTAAATATTTATTTGATTGTTAAATGGATATAGATATGTATGGTCTAAATAAATAGCTGAGTTTTTTTAAAATCGAAATAAATTCAATTTTATGTATCATAAAATTAATAAATATGGGAAAAAATTAAAAAGAAAGAAGTTTCAAGGAAAATCATATCCAAAAACATACAAGAAAGATAAATGTATCTTGGAAAACAATTCATTTCTAAATGAGATAAAATTACATAAGTTTCTTGAAAAACACTTCCATTTTCAGAAGGAAAAACATGCAAACTCCTTGAGGAGGTTTTATAATGATACTAAATTTCATTTTAAAATCCTCTTGTAAATTGCATGGCAGTATACGATGTTCATAAGAAAAGTAACATTCTAACATCTTTAGCTTTTTCTTAGTGAATAGATTGTTCCAAAATTGCCTTTTTCTGAAAAAAAATTATATCGTTTCTCTTTATTGTTATTTTAGTTCTTGTAAAAATTGTTCCTTAAATTCAAAACACTTCGTATCAAAACAAAGTGACGCAAAACAGTAAATAAATTTTAAAAAACTTTATCAGAGCACCAAATTTACATAAACTTAAAGCATAAAGTATATTTTAACTTGATAAGTATATTTTGGAGCAAAAATTTTAGAATGAGAAATAAAATCTTTATTAAAAGAAGTTTCAAATATAAATAATGAAATCAAGTTTCAAACTGTTTCTGTGTACGTATAATTAAATTACACAGAGGCTGGTTTTTAGATTTTCTTAGTAAATATATATTTAAAAAATGTATGTTTTTTGTAAATGAAAGAATGTATCTTTCATACAAATTAGTTATTGAGTATTTTTGTATAAGGCAAAGGCAATGATGTGAATTTTAAATAGACTTGATGAATGTAGTATTGCAGCAATAAAAAAATGATTTATTCGTAAAAAATAGGTATTTTAGAGAACAATTGTGATAATCATGAATCTATATTTAAAGTCATATAAAATATCAAACAATTTCCTTTATAAATTAGTTATAGACAATGCATTTGTGTTTTATACAGGTTAAGTAAGAATAATGAACTCTATTTTTAAGAAATCATTTTTCTGTCGAAATTGCTGCACTTATTTTAATAAATAATAAAGGAATTTAAAGAGAAATATACCAAGTTTTTTCAGATACAAATGTTCAATGTATGACACTCTTGTTACATGGCATATTTTCAATGCGTAATTCACTTAGTACCAAGCATTCTGTAACATCATCCTGTCAATGGTTCTGAATACTGCGCAATTGCATTCTTTAATTTCTGTCCGTTTTTTTTTGGCATTGGTGGTGCATAATCAATGTCTCTTCTGAATGATTTCTTTTTGTGGGATCATGTCAAAGATAACAGAGAAAACAAAATGCTACAAAATTTTTGGAACGAACTGGATTACAGATTGGATGTATACCGCGTAACAAGAGAACCATAATCGAACATTTGTAACTGAAAAAAAAGTGGTATATTTCTCTTTAGGTTTATATATCATTTATTGTAATATGTGCAGAAGTTTCAAAAATATTATTTTTTAAAATTCTGGTGTTAAAATCAAGAGCCTTTATTATTCTATAAAATGGCACAGCAGAATTTAATTAGTGAAATTTCATAATTCAAAAAGTATATTTTGTGAATAGAAATATTTATACTTAAATTCAAATCAGTTTTCTCTATAATATTAAACCGATTCCTTAAAAGTATTTTTGGGCGGTTCTTTTGAGTGAAAATCAAATTATTTTAGTAACTTTAATTTTTTAACCATTATTCTATATTAATTATGTACTGTGATACTGTATAGTGTATATTAATCTTAATGCATGTAGAATATATTTTACTTACGGAATAATTCATCGCTTGTACAAAAAAATCGACCTAAAATTTAACAAAACATAACACAACATTATTTATAGAATTATTTATATTATTTATTCATTTTGCAGAAAGCGATGAAATATATATTCAATTCTAGAGCATTTTTATTAAATTGAAAATACCGATCCTCTGCATTTACAAGAATGATGTATTGTTGTTGAAAAGAATAGGCGTAGTTAAGACATTTAAGGACGTTGATATCCAATTGAATATAAAATCAATGAAGTATTTAATATGGTAGATCTCAACGTTTAAATTAATTTTTAAAGTTGTTTTCATTCCTTACAGAGGCATAAATTAGTTTTTGGATATTTAAGCTTATGAAACTTATTTAAAAAATCATTATCTAGATATTAAAGGACTTAATTAAAATTTTCATATAAATTTTATCTGTAATAAAATCCATATATTGTCATGAAAATTGATTCAATATCCTTTTTTAAAAAATCACAGACAAATTGTTTTTTAAATATTGTTTTATTGTTTATTAAATATTATTTTAAGTAATATTTTTACTATCTTTTTTATTACAAAGGGAAATGAATATCAGATATTATTTTATGAATTTTGAAATTTGTTTGATTTCGATATTTGAAGGGAACATGGCTGAGTACTACAAAGTTAGAACAAATTCCATTAGGAATTTAATTCTAGAACATTTTTAAAATGTTAAAAGCTTCAAATAAGTCTTTTAATTATATTTGTTATTATAAAATAATAGAAATTGTATGGAACTGTAGAAAATACATTCAAATAACAGTTTACAGTTGTTCATAAGCTAACTTTCAGGAATCGATAATTTATCATGTATAAAATTAAGAAAAATCCAGGACTTGGTGCTGTAAAATTTACTACAAATAATTTTTCTAATTTGATGAGTTTTTATTAGATGAGTTATCAGATTATATGGATACAAAATACTATGGATACACATCTTTAAAAAAGTGAGGATTGGGTTTTAAAAAATGTAGGCATTGTTCTTATTATTTTTATACACATTTGGACTCAAAATTACATAATACATGTCAAACAGATCATGGGAATTAAATTTTGAAATCTACTGCACATCTTACAAGATTATAAAATATTTAAAATTGTATAATTTAAATTGAATCTAAATCCAGAGAATGTGAATTTTGATAACTTAAGGACAGTTGTACAGCAGCCAGAAGCTAACATTTAGGTTTGTATGCTTGAGATTAATATCTTGATACAATTAGAATGCGTTTTGAATTCCAAACTTTTCGGCAGATACCAAATTATTTTACCAATTACCAATACCAGAAGCAATAAAACATCCTCAAACCTTTTATCAAAGAACAAGTAAGTTACATCTATATTTAAGAAAATATTTGGTAGATAAAAATATATCATTTTGAGAAAGCGTCATGGCTATGGATGAATCAAAATTTATCATATTTGGAACTGATGTTGGTAACAGCCCAACGAAGAGCTCAGTCTAAAAATCTAGGGCCAACTGTCAAACATGGCGGCTGTGGAATTATGGTGTGGGGATGTTTTATTGTTTCTGGTACTGGAAATTGGTAAAATAATCTGGTATATGTCCAAAAGTTTGGAATTCAAAACGCATTCGAATTGTATCAAGATATTAATCCCAAGTATTCAAACTTAAATATTCTCTTATGGCTGCTGTACAACTGTCCTTAAGCTATCAAAATTCCACCATATTCTCTGAATTTAAATTTAATTTAAACTATGCATCTTTAAATATTTTAAATTCTTGTAAAATGTGCCATTGATTCCAACATTCAATTTCTATGATCTGTTTGACGTGTATCATGTAATTTTGAGTTCAAATGTGTATGAAAATAACAAGAACAATGTCTGCATTTTTTTAAACTCAATTCTCACTTTTTTAAAGATGTGTATCCATAGTATTTCTGTATCCATATGATCTGATAACTCATCTAATAGAAACTCATCAATGCCTACATTTTTTAAAAACTAAATCCTCACTTTTTAAAAGATGTGTGCTTAAATCGCAATAAAGCAAAAAAGATCTGTATATTCCTTAAAAACATTGAATTCATTCTAAAATATGCAATATATTTTAAAAAGAACGGTGAATTCTGCACCGAATAACGAATACATTATGAAAGAGACATTAGGTTCTAGATAGAATAATTCATCAATTAGAACAGCGAACTGATGCCATAATAGATACCATATTCTTAAAAAGAGCTAGTATATTCTATAAAAGCAGTGAAGTGATTCCAAAATTTTACTTTGCATCCTTCCACGACTCATTTATTAATGCTGTATTTTTATCAACTTCATAAACAAAACACTGTATTCACTGGTGTGTCAAATAAGATGTCAAAAACGATGTAATCATAAGTGAGACGTCACCATTCTTGTCTGACATACAGATAACTATCGAAATGAAAACAAAACATTACGTAAAAATAGATGGCATTTTGTGTCACGTCAATTTAACCTTCGGTTATATTTACATAACATTTGCATTTCTTTTTTTTTTTTGGTGCTGTGAATGGATCATGGTTGGAATCTTAAAATGCCACTTGATTGTTAACTTGTTTACAAATTTAAGCTGCGCTATATGCACATTTTAAATTTTCTACACAATGTTTTTATGCAAATTTCAATTAAAAGAAAAAAATTACTAAAACATATTGCAATGAAGACAGGAGGGGGGGGGGGGAATGGGCAAGAATAGATTTTTCAATGTTTATAACCAATCATCCAAACTTCTGCAATTTCCGATTTAAATAGCTGCTAGCTTAATTTAGTTACTTTTTCCGAACTCCAAATTCGAATTAATTCTGACTTTTCAACAAAAACAACATTGAAGTTTTTGCCGTTATTTTTACAAATTAATTGAGTTACAAATTAAAAAAGAAGTATTTATTATTAAACTCGAACGATTAATGAATAAATAATGAATTATTAAATATATAGTTATTACTGTTTTTAATTTGCATTCTTGTGCACTTAATAAAAAAATTCTTAAATTAATATTTGTTAAGTATATTGCAAATTATTATTTAAAGGAATTTTTACTCATTTCTATAGTAATTCAAATTTAACTCGGAAAACGATTTATGAAGTCTTTTTCGAAAATCAAGCAAAATAAGTCAATTGTGCGTAAAATTGTATAATACTAAAAAGTATCATATCTTCTGAAGTGTTTTTCTATTAAAATGAGAATATGAATTGTAACAGTCAATTTTTGAAAATCGCCAAAAATTAATTTTTTCCATATTTTATTAATATTACTATACAAGCTATTTATATTTATTCACAATTTCTACAGTAAAAAAAACTTTTTGAGACCAAAAATTATACAATATTTTTTTCCTTATGTCAGTTTTTTATTACATTAAGTTATGAAAACATGAAAATAATCAAAATCAGTAGTTTTTTCTGATAAAAAATGTTTATCATTTGCTTCTTTTTTTTTTCAGAATACTTCTAATGTGTTATGTCAACATTTCTTTTCATATATTCATATTGTTTTTCAAAAAAAAATGTTGATATAAGCTGTGTATAATTAATTTATATAAAATAATTAAAATGATCTCAATAATTGTACAGGTAGGATTTGTCACTGAAAAGTTATTTTTAATATTTTAATATAGTGTAAAATTAATTTTGGGGGGATAATATTTTTGGAAGATATCGCTGAGAAATATCAGCACATTGACTAATTTTTGTTTAATTTTTAGACTTTAAAAAGTAGATGGCAATTTTCCTCTTATTTTGCAATCTGCATGTAAGAAATTTCTTCAAGATTAAATAAAATCTGCTGATTTTTATATTTTTTAATGCTTAAATTCTGTACTCATCTCAGTTGCAAAATTACAAATTTAATTCGTCTAAAAAGCAACACTAGCAAAAATGATGACTGATTTCAATGCTTGTAATTTTTATTCTAATTAAACATTTAGTTTTATATAATAGTTTTTTGAGGTATCTGCTGTTGTAATAAATTATCCAAAGCAATATTTACATGAGTTTTCAAAAGTACTTTTGGGTAGGAATTTTTTAAACAACAGAACAGATTTTTTTAAACAGGAAAATATGGATTATGTTAAACATTTAAGTAAATAAACTTTAGAATTCTTCTAAAAGCAACAAAAATGTTCCCGCAAAAATAAATAAATAAATAAATAAATCTGAATTATCAAATTATAAAGAAGTAGAATAGCTTAAAGTCTAAAAGTAAACTAGTAACGGAGCATTTACGAATTCTAATTAATTTCAAAATCCTCTGCATGTATTGAATTTCTAATTATATTTTGAAAAATTAATAAAAATTGAAAAAATAATTGTAGGGAATTGAAATTGGTATAACTAAAAAGGCAAAGTTTGGATTTTAAAATTGTGTATAATTATTTCTTGTGGAATAAATTAATGCAAAAAATGACTGAATTTCAGTTAGTTTTTAATTTTTTGAATATATAATTAACTTTCGCCCTTTGAAGATCGATATTTTTTCTGAAAAAATAAAAGAGGAAAGTTAGTTAAATTCAGTTCCGGTTATTTTTAAGGAATATAAACAGCTTACATATAACTCCACAATTACTTTAATTTATTTTCTTTTTCTTTTAGGATAACTACAAAATTAATTGAGAATTGTCTAAAATTTACAAAGTTTATATCATTTAAAAGAATTCCTCTTTTTTATTTGCACTTTGTTTATATTTATTCAGAAAAAAAAGTATTTTAGTTTTCAACTCTTACAAGCTAAAACAGCTTTTTATTTGGTCGTGTCTACTTCAAACAGCTTTAAATCATCTAAATCCATAAGCAATAAAAGTACTGAACAATTTAAACGTAACGCAGCAACGTCTTGAATGTAAATTACTTTTTATTTTCTTTATTTCCGTCTTCACACCCACACGCAGAAAGCGATTCCCAAAACGTAACGAAACTTAGACAGACAGACAGACGGACAGTCAGAGTCACCTTGACCACAGAAAGATGCAGACAAGAATGAAAATTGATGGAGAAGTCTCCTCTCCTATTGGTCATTCCCCTCCCTTGACGTCATCAAAAGAAGAGCGAAAAAGTTCTCTTCTTTTTGCTCTTCAGCCTCTCTTAATTGAATTTCTCCTCGCAAGGTGGCGCATCTGTTCTATTTGTCTCTTCGCTGTAGTTGAGGGAAATTCGAAAGATTTTGTAAAATCGTTTGTATCTGAAATCGAACATTTAAATTATAAGATACGTTTGAATTCATTTTCCTATTGACATTTGTTGTGCAGGAATATATTAGGAATATAATTTTAATCCAATTTGATTTTTTGGAAATGTACTGAAAGTATCAAAATTTTATTTAATGCAGTTACAAGAATAATTGAAAAATAAGATTCCCGCGTTTTGATTCTAGAAAAATAGGAAAAAGATAAGTTCTTTGCTTTGGAGGAAACATTCAAAAGAATTACAAATTAAAAACATTATTCAGCTGATAATGAAGTATTGATCAATTTTTATAGAATTCATTTAATTCTCGGAATTTTTATTGAGTCTTCTAGAATAATTTCAAACTGTGACCATTAAATCTTGAGAGTTTCTGGGATATTTTATATTTTGTTCTATTTTGTTTTGATTTTGAAACATCGTAAGTATTCTAATTTTTTATCATTACATTCTTTCCATTTATATTTTAATGAAATAAAAAAAATTGTGAAACATACTTTGTTTTTATTTATTTTTTAAAGGAATATTATATTTTAACTTCAATCTTTTTTTAATTCAAAAGCCTTTTTTAGATAGACAATTTATTTGTTCTGTGTTTTTTTATGCACATCGCTTTTGATTTCAAAATGTGATTATCACAAATAAGAATACTAAATGCGTAATATATAAACTCCCTTATAATAAATATGAATGTGAGAATTAATTAAATTTTGTTCTCATATTCTTAGAAACTTATCAATGATAAGAATATATATTTAATGGGTTCATAATTATCCTAATGGGAACATATAATAGAACAACTTTAAACAGTCTTCTTATGAAACTTTATTATTACAGAAAAATTTAAAAAAATAATCAATAATAATTTATTTTTTTAATTAAAAAAATTTAATGGAGAAAAGTAATTTTTTAAATATTTTTTCATAGTAATAACTGTTCTATGAATTTTAACACATTATTTATAAATATTCTAATAACTTTTTATAGAATTGTTTAATATTCCTGAACAACAACAAAAAAAACGATGGTAACACAAAATAATTAGGATATTATTATAAGAAATTTAAAATTTTTTCACATTTTTAAGTTACTATGAATTTTTTATTAATTGATTTCCTAGTTTAGATCTATTACAAATTTCAACTTGAAAGATAATTAATTCAAAACTGGATCCTTTCTTGTATGTGATCCGGATGTTTTTTTAAAATTCCGTTGATTCAATACAGAAGTTTGGATAAGGGATTTCAATTTTCAAATTCTGTTCTTGTATTAAAGTTTGTCTTCTTTTTTAATCAAAGATAAAAAAAAGTTCATGCTCTAATTGTTTTTTTACGGCTTTTATATGTGATAATAATTTAATGAAAGGAAATTATTTCAATTTTTACAAACATTGAAAAGTATATTAAAAGTCACAGTATCTCTATAAGGGATTAAAGGCAACTCAATGTCATAAATATTTTGAATTTTATTAATAAGATTCATTTTTATCTCGTGTTGTTATCAGGTTGAATAGCGCAGTATCATCTTCCGGTTTGGCTAAGATAATACAGGCTTTTTATTCATCTTTGTAATAATAATATTAATTATTATTATTTGCTGTCCTCTTTCTTTTACTTCTATTACTTTCAAACGTCTAGAGTTAAAATCCAGGAAATGTAGTTCTTTTATTATAAATAATAAGTAGTAATTTTCCACCCATTCTTTACAGAAAAAAAAATAAAAACGTTTAGCAATTTTTATAAATTTTTTTGCATGTTGATGATACTTCCAAACAAACCTGCCGTCTTCAAAAAAAATTAAAGCAAATCATTTCGAGTTAGAGAATGATATTGAAAATAAAATTCATTTTCTGTATTTATTTCATTGTTTTTTTTTCATTTAATTTTTTGTTCCATCCAGTTTCAGGTGGGTAGCTTCTGATAGAAACTTGTTCTTCTTGCAACGTGCATCATCAGGTTCAAAGACCTACATTACTTTTTTTTTTCAATAGAATTCCTTGAACAACCTTGGCTTGACCTTGAGGCCTCGAGCGATTTGTTTGATTCTTCTCCTTCAAACGTATAATGCATATTATTTCATTCCTTGACTGGAAGGTACAACAGTCTGTCTTAACTACAAAGAGCGTGTGACCTATATTGAATGAGGGCTAATGTCACGTTTCGTATACAGCGACCATTTGCAATCAAATGCTTGTTAAGCACATTTTACTATTCTTTTGTAAATCGTACACTTTCCTTCATTAATTCGAAAATAAAGAACTCTTACTTTTTCTAAAAGCAAGAAAATATTATTTCTAAACGTTTGTAGAACATAAGAGGATTATTGATGGGATTTTAATTAGTTTTAAGTACTTGTTTGGATAAACCAATTCGGAGTTAATAACATTCTTTTGTATTATTCTTTTATCATAACGGTGACTTTTTAATTATAGCCACTTAAAACTGTGACCTGGTTAAAAATACGGTCTGCGAAATAAATTCTATTTAATGGAAGGAATATTTTTTTGTCTTTATAAACCACAAATTGTTTCAGCAATTTGAATAGTTTTGCATAAACGACAAATCGAATTGAAAATTATCAATACTAATATACGATATATTTGTTTTTGATTTTATTTATGAAATTATAAAACATTAAAAATTATAAAAACTTTCACATTTTGTAGTCTGATTTTTAACGTTTTAAAACAATTAATATTTTTTCACACACTCACAAAAAAAATTGCTAATAATAAGCAAAATGTTCATTATTGATTTTTGGCGTTCAAAATTTTACTTCATATAGACTTTGAAAAATAAACAATGAATCTGAATTTCTAGAAAAAAAATAAACCATAAAAATTTTTCTAAAATATACAAAAAAAATCTTTACATTTTTGTAAAGTACAAAAAAAATTATATTTAAGCTATTAAATCATTTTAATAAAATTAAAGCAATATTTATCTAATTCAGAGAATACATTTAAATAAACAGGGGTGGAAAAATTTGGTTTTTAAAATTTCAGATTCAAAAGTCAGATTTTTTTAAAAAATAGAGTATTAATTCTTAAGCGATTTTTTAAATATTTTTCTTTATTGAAGTATTTAAAACAAAATTTGAAATATTCACGCTAATATTTTTATGAAGAATCCTAAAAAATATATATTTCAACTAAGAAAGAACAAAATAGTTTTTTTCACCTAGTTTTCATCATTTATTACTTAGCCTTTACCATTTTTCGATAATGCCTTGGCATATTTATTTACTTAATTTGACTTGGAAAGTTCTTGAAAAGTTCAAATTTAGAGCGTCATCTGCACCCCTCCCCCCTAAAAAACCCTCGAAAATTTTGTAACACACAAGTTTATAGCAAAGCAGATTGGTTTCTAAATTTTAAAATTATAACAATTGTAATCTATTTTTGTACATCAGACACTTAGTAATAAACGCCTTAATATTTTATTAGTATCCTAATGGATTAGCATGAAATGTCCCAAATGTATACCCATATTATTATTGTATTAAATAAATTACTCAGAATGTCTCCATATTAACTTATAAGTAATTAGTCCATATTAAAATATGATTGAATAGATTGAAATTTCCAAAATTAGGCTTAAAGGACTATCAATCTCAATACATAAAATAAGGTCACTCCATTGAAGTTAATGACGGGTCATTTTAGAATTTGTTTAAATATTATTTATGTATGGTTATCTATGATTAAATAAACTTTGTTTTAAAAGTAAAATAACCAGAAACGTTCTTTGTAAGTCGAAACAATCAAACTTTTTTTTCAGTCGAACTTTTTGTTTCAAACTTTTTTTTCTTCTTTTTTCAGTCTTGACCGTTTCCCACCCCCTCCCTCGCAAGTCTCCATTATCTGTAGAGGGAGGAAGTCCAGAAAATCCGATTACTTTAATCGGATTAATCCTTTCGGTCCCAAAATTTTCTTTGCGATTTAAAAAGATTCTTAATTCGAAATATTTTCTTACGACTCTAAGAACTTTCGTGTGAAAATCCAATTATATTTCATCCTTAAAAAGAAATATAAGATTGTCAGCTTTCTTGGAAATAGAAAACAACAATAATTATAATTTTTAGATATGAAAATGACAATAAATATAATTTTTAAATATGAGTATATCCGAGAACTTGAATGATATGAATCAATCAAACTAGATAGACTTTTTAAAAATATAGAAATTTTGAATTCTCAAATGTACGGCTTGATGATACGGCTGATACTACTATTATTTGATGAAATATTTCTCATATTTTTATTATTTTATCTTTAAATTATTTTCTAAAAGATATTTTGTTTGTTTTTCCTTTTGAATAATTAACCATATATTATATGTAGATAATGAATGACTAACAACGGCATATTATCTCATTTATCGCATGTTATAGTGTATAATATTCATTTTAACATGCACTAAAGTTTTTGAGCTCGTTAAATAAAGGAATTGAAAATGAAAAGACAAAATGTCTATACTAATTTATAATCAAACTATGAAAAGGAGTTATTGACTTGGGCTTTGTGACTCTCCCTTATCCCCCCCCCCCAGGAAGGGCATCTCGAAATGAGGATGAGATGCTTCCGGTATGGTAGTTGAATCTCACCACCCTTTTGGGTACACTAATAGGTGGCGTTAAATTCCTCCCATCGATGACGGAACGTACTTCCTACTGGAAGAGTTGTACCGTGGCCGGTGATGACCATTAGAACTCAACCACAGTTTCCGCCAGTGTTGCTGTTGCGGCGGTTCGGTCATTCAATTTTATGGTTTAAATCTGTTTGCATTCATGGCGGGTCAGAGAATCTATTATGACTGACTATTTTTCGCCCTTATTGTAAGGCTAGAGATCTAATGACGTCACAGCCAATCTTCTGGACATTTGTAATAAATAAATAAATAAATAAAAAGGAATTAATTTCCATTCAAAATAATAAATGAACCGAAATATGTCCATACGATAGACCAATTACGAGCATACTTAAATAACAAAAATATTTCAGAAATAAGAACATTGAAATAATGTTTTAAAATTTTTAACTTTGACTCTGAATTAAGTGAACTTATTTGAAACTTATTGACATAAGAAATGCAAGAAAAGAGATTCAAATCACTGATAAATTCGAATTAAAAACGCTTGGATTAAAGAAAATTTATTGCTTTAAGTCGAATGATTAATTGTTTATTCATTTTAAAAGCAATCATTCTTCTTTGAGGAGTTCATATTATTCAAATTACTTAACAACTGAGCCTGGATAGCCTGGTTGGTAGGGTGGTGGATTCGTATCCTTCGGGCTGCGTGTTCGAACCCACCAGCAAAAGACTCTCCGTGTGTGTGTGTAATGGCTGGTGCATGTTAAATCTGTCATGGCCACAAAGTGCTCCATGTCGAGAGTAATGCCACTGGGGGTATTGCGTCAGAGTGCATGAATGAAATCCACCCCGTAAAAAAACGGTTTGTGACATATCTGAGGTCGAAGTCATATTTCTGCTTTAGGGTACTCAAGGGTCCATACATTCAGAAGTTATTGCACCCTTCCTTCCGTTTGTAAAGCGGAACACAAGAGCAGCAACAATTTAAAAACTCCAAAAATGAATTTGATTTTAAAATTAAAATCCTCAAGCAATATATTGTAGTTATAAATTTTTAAAAACTACGATCAAATAATGTACCAAAAAATATACAAGCTCTCTTTCTGTATAAAAAAATTCTTTAAATTTTTCTTTAATTTAAAGCATTTGTCATTCAAAAGATTTTTTTTTATTTTCAAAGTTTCTACATGGCTGAGCACTGACAGCGTGGAATTAAAAAGTAATAATAGCTCCTTTTAAATCTTCTATTGTAATTCGTTTGTCATTTCAATAGCAAAATGGCTAATTCTTTTTGCTTGACAAATGCATGGATATCGAGATGCTTTGAGCATCAGAAAAGAGTTGGACGATTTGAGCAATTATCCATATATAGCCTGTAATAGATTACGAAATTCAATTGTAAGCCATCAGTTATTGCAGAACACTTAAAAGAATTCTTCAAGATATTGTTATTCAACGTAAAATTCTTCCAATCATCAAAGAAAGGGAGTTCGTGTTATGAACAGCAGGAAATAAATAAATAAAACTTTCTTTAACCTTGGTCATGGCGCATGAGTTTTATGCATGTTCGTGAAAGAGTTTCGTCATATATTACGAAATGTTCCAACAAAATTCAAGTGCCAAAGATACCGAGACAAAAATATACTGCTCCAACTTCTTTTGACGAGTAAATTGGCTGCTAAATTTCTACTATTTTACACATTTATTTAAAATTTCATCGTATTAAGTGATAGGACTGAAAAGCATAAATTGAATCAATCTATTAAAAAGTACTGTTATTGCAAATTAAAAAATTGACGAAAATGTAGAATTGAACTGCTTGATAGAATGATGTAATCCTTTTGGATTCCTTCTTAACAGTAAAAATATTGTTACAACTTGTTAAATATCATAACAATAAAAATATTGTAATGTTCTAAATTAAATTTCAAAAATCTATAATAAAATTATTAAAAAAACTGCATAGGCATGAAATTGCTATCCTTAAAAAGATACTTTTTGAGTTTTTCAATTAATGTAAACATTAATTCTGTGCAATATCTTCCGAAAGGATTTACTGTAAAAAAAAAAAAACCAACAACTTGTTTCATTTTGAGTGGGTTTACATTAGATAGTTACAAGCTTCTAATAAGTCACGCATATGTAGATGGAAGATTGCGTATGAGCAAGGAGAGAAGACAATGGTAAGCTTTTGCCTCTACGGGGGGTGGCGGTGGTGAGGTCTCTGGCTCGTGAGCCGTGGGGTTTCATGTTCGAGACCCGATTCCACCGAAGAACCGTCGTGCAAGGGGGTCTGTTGTCCGTTAAATCCCTCCAGGTCAAACGTCCTCCCACTGGTGTCATTTTTCGATATGGGGAGGTGCCAACCCAAGTGTTGTCCTCGTTATCTGACCACAGTTCAAAATTACGAGTCCTTCCAAAAACAGTCCTAGTGTTGCTTTAAAGTGTTGTTTACCTTCCCAAAACAGTCCTAGTGTTGCTTTACAACGGGATGTTAATATAACTAAACAAATTAACCAAGTTGTCTCTACGTCAAAAGTGCTTGCTGCTCTGCAGTTTCTTACTGGATGGTTTGTAGCTGGCTGAGTGAAAAGCCACTTTTAATTAACTTCCTCATTCAGAATTTTCATTATAACGTTCCACTTATCCTAAAGAGCACCTGCGCCACATTTTAACAAAATTAAGTAGATTATAGATTTGCATATATGACATATAAATAAATATTAAAATTTATAGAAACATTTTTTATGTTTGCTTTTTCCATATTTTAATGATGGTATTAGAAATAACTATAACAGATGTTTCTATTAGACGGATAAGCTTTGACATTGTCGATATGACAACAAAGATATAAACGTTACTGCTCATATCATCTAAATATAAACAAAAATATAGCACTATGTGATACAAATCCATGGCTTTAAAATCTTGCAGTGTATTATGATGTTTTAAGCAGGGTCGGCCATCTTGGGGATGAAGTGAGTGCTAAGCACCGGGGCCCAACGATTGCAGAGGACCCTACCGTCGAGAAAGGAAAATATTATATTTCGATGAAAAATCGAAAAAGATGAAGTTATAAGTTACGTGTTATTTTTATAACACTGTAATTGATATTATTATTGTACAACTAGAAAATAGATTTGAAAGTATACCAAATTTTAATTCTGATTTCAAATTAATCACGGGTATAATTACTTTACGTCTTATTTCTTAGATATAATGCGTACTAGAAACCTCTTTTCAGCAGTTCCGTAGAAAAGAAATCCTTATGAACAACAAAAAAGAATTAGGAAAACAATAAAAAAAGAATAAAGTATTTTCTCCAAATTAATTTCCGATGTAGAATTACATCCACATATTTTGCTTCTTGATACCTTTTTGGGTGATAACTTCTTACACCCTGCCCTTTATTGGTCAGACTGAAGAATCGGGTACATGTCAGGCATTTGCGACAAGTTGAAACTTTTTGTTGGTGATAATTCGGCAAATGTTACAACTTCCTTTATCCTTTTCTAATAACCCTAGCAATAAAAAACTGATGCCTCAAAAGTGAAAAACCGTAAAATTTCTGCCCATTCATAATGTTACTTCAAAAACCTCAAAACAAAACAACATCATGTTCCCAAATGATAATAACTTGGGTCATTCTATCAACAAATGCGTAATTAACATTTTGTTAACTTCGCAAAAGTTGTTGTTTTTCTGTATTATAACCTGCATATTCAAAATCATTGCAAAAAAAGCATGTATCAAAGCAAAAATATAATCAATAAGAGCTTCTCCAAATGAAAAACAAATAGTTTACAAAGTTCATCTAAGCAATAGAATGATCCCCACGTATTCAAACTTGTTTATTTTTTCACGCTAGAGCTATTAAGGTTAATATCACTCTGAAGGTCCCGAAATAATACAGAACAACCGTATTGAACTCCAACAGTTATTATTACAGACAATAATAATATTAAATTAACCGCGGCAATACCCTGATTCTTCCCACTGCTCTGGGTTTTCTCTTGGTTAATGACAAACCTGAATGCCGTGGGGGTGACGGAGACTGTTCTCCCCTCCCCCATCTCCCAGGAAGGAATCAATGGTCGACTGGTTTAGCAAATAATTAGTGTTTTATTTATTTTTAGCATCGCAAACGCTGTGCATGTAAATTTTTGTAATTAAAATAGTATTTGTTTTTATTCTATTTAGTAATAGCATTCATTGGTGTCCCTGGCTATTATTTATCAAGAGTTTATAAAGTAATGAATTTTTTTTCTATAAGACCGAAAAAAATCTGGAATAGCCGGCCTGATATGATTTCTTATATGCTTCTCTAATATGGCAATATGTCTTCGTGATATAAAGAAAAGGATTGTGGGCGTCCTGCCACAGGAGTAGCTCGTCATCTCCGTGATCTGGACGTCCTGGGTTCTAGCCCCGTTCGGGCACTGTTGCTCTTTATATATTCTATCGGCTGGATGTGTGAATGCAATCCCCTGTTAAAAGGAGCTGTGCTAGCGAATGCGATGCGTGATTGGCTAAGACGTTCTCTGGGCTCTACTTAAAAACAAGAGATGCACCATCGGCTTGTAGTTGCTGTTATTAATGGCACTTTCCAACCGTCGGCTTGAAAATCCCTGACTGCCTGCATCAGTAAGAGTGTCCATGGCTACTGCCATTGGAACAGCATCAAAAGAGAATCAAAAACGCAGTTTGAACCTTTTTCCGATGAAAAGCTATAATATGATTCAAGTTTATTATTCCAACGACTAAACCACTTGCTAAATTTCATCAATGTAGTTTTACTAAACTATCGTATTTACATGCATATGCACAGAATAAATAGAACAAATAGTCAGATTTGTTGCATTTTGTCTATAATTTAGATCTAAATTTAGCATTAAAAGCTTTTATCTAATTTTCTTCCTCTAATTCATTATATTTTTTATTTACCTTATTCATGTTTAATATATTTGTACAAATAGATAAATTGGCATCTTCATTCCCTGGATTTGGGCCGAAATTTTTATATATACTTTCAATTCTATTAATAAAAGCATTTAATAACTTCTAGTATCTAATTCATTTCATTTTTTTTTAATTTCTGATATTCTCGTAAAAGGGGCAAGGGCAGATTCCCATAGATAAGATTTAATATAAAATTTCATAGAAAGCTACTATTTACTTGTACACTATCAGATAAATTTCATTCATCTAAATTTTTCTGTTTAAAAGTTATCGTTTTCACAGATCAGATTATTATTTATTTAGAACTCAAATAAGTTTAAAACATGGAAGATTAATCATAATTTTTATTAAATTATTTTTAATTCATATGTTCGATTCTTATCTTTCTTTCTTTCTTTTTTTTGCCAATTGCCTTACTTTCTTTTTCTTTACTAATATATGAGGAAACAGAAGAATAAAATATTGGGAATAAAAAAAACTAAGAATTTTTAAGTGAAATCAAAATAAGACACATTCGTTTAATGCAAGCGCTCTCATGATTATTACTAAGATTTGTTTATCAAATTGCTTGATTTCCATAATTATTATTCTTACTGTTTTTACATCTTCAAATTGTCAACTATGACTATCTATTGCATTTTCAGGCATACAATATTTAAATCGCCCTATCTATAAGTCCAAACCGAAATGCAAAGAGAAATCATCTCAAGTTTGGAGCTTGTGTACATTAAAACTGATTATAGATAAGGCGTTTTCAACTTGTTACATTGCGGGAGTTTTGAAATTTTTGTAGAAGTTCAGTCAATTGTTCAAAAATAAAAAGACCAAAATCGCGATCAAATAAATGAATGCGCGTTTTACGTATTATTATTATATCAAAGATGTCTTTTCATCTGTACAATTCTAATAATTGAAATTGCCTCCACATTTCTACCGTTTTCGGACAGGAATTCTTATTTCGTCGTTTTCTATATTATAACTTATCTTCTTATTATACCTAAACATCAAAGCAATAGATGTCATTGTTTACCAGCTAATGCGAAATAGAAGGGTTTTAATAAAACACTCTGCACATAGCAGTAATATAACCCAACAACACATATATTTGCACTCTAGATATTTATACTGCTTTCAACGATTATATCCGTAGAATATTACTTAGTTTAGTATAGTTATATTAGCGTCCCTTTGCAAAGCAACATTAGGACTATTTTGGGACGGACTTCGTAATTTTGAACTATAGCCAGATGACGAGGACGACATTTGAGCTGGCACTTCCTCTCCACACCCCACCAACCGGAGGACGTTTGGCCCTACCAGATTTAACGTTCAACTGGCCCTCTAACACGACGGTCTCGAACCTAAAACTCTACAGCCCACGAGCTGAGACTTTACCACCAGGTCACCCGCCCCCTTAGAATATTACATTCATAATATAAGGCTCTTCTTTTGATAACTCGTTTATTAAAATTTACATTTCAAGACATTTTTAAGCAAACCGACATGTTAATGATTAATTTAATTTCTAATTTTATTATCCTTGTGAAAAAAATGTATATTTTTATTTGTTCACTAGCCGCCTTTGGCGACCAGTCAGTTCGCCAGTATTAATGCTCCCTAAAATTTTCATATAATATTTTATGTAGCTGTGTCTCATAACTGTTTTTCACCAAAATATTTTTAAACCAAACAAATTTTGATAATCATATATTTCATTTGTAGTATTATTTTCTTCAGATGTTCTGTTCATTGCACTACTCATCTTTCTCTTTCTATCCGAGCAATGGTTGTCCCGGAATTGCTATTTTACTTAAATGGTGGAAGGAAAGGTCTAAAATTCTACGTTTTCATAGAATAATGAGATTCAAATTTCCACATATGTCAACTCACTAAACAAATAAAGACACAATTAGTTTTCAAGAGATGCGAAAGTTTAAAATCAGCTTGGAAAATGCCACGCACAGAGGAAATAATGGTGACACACGCACGCCCTTTTTTCCCCTGTTCTTTTTTTCTTCACTACTTTTCATTCTACAAACCCTTTTTTTATCTTTGTTATTCTTTTTTTTCCTTCCCTGCCCAGACTTTATTTTGAGCAGGCATAGATTAAATATCCATACAAACTAATAATAAAAGCAACTATTTTCTTTCTTTTTTAAACATCCCGTTATCTATAAATGAAAACCAACTGACTTCGCGTATTTCTTTCAAAACAAATCATAATTTATTACTTCCTGCTATTTTACTCAGTGGTGTGGGGGAAAGAAATGAAGATTTTTGGTGGGAAAGTCAGAAAAGTGTCGTTTTAACCGTTTTCCTCGCAGTTTTTTCATTTTTTCTCTCCATAAGAACCACCCTCGTGTCTTAACGAAAATATTTTTAAAAAATTAGCCGAATCGGCCGAGCCGTTTTCCAATTTTGCGCTTAGCAAAGCATTTCGAGATCCATTTTTATTAATATAGATTATGGCGCAGTACTACTCTCTATCCATTTTTATTTACAGTTACATTTACTAAATTTCAATCATATTACATATGACAAATACCAAGAATATTATTATTTAATTTATTATATACAAGAATTCATTTAGTTGACAACTATATTACTGACATTTTTTAACCCACCTGCTTGCAATACCTATGTCAACCTAGAGGCCCTAGGCAGCTGTTTAATCTGCTTCATCAAAAATCGCCGATGATTACGGATTAATAACTACCTGACAACAATATTAAAAAAAACCCTGCCAGTGTAGGACGAAGCAAATTTCTATTGCAAGCTATGGGCGGTTAATTAATTTTTAAGATTAAAAATATGAATTTACTCTATTGGTGATGTTTTGGGGAATTTTTCATTCTATTGCAAGCTATTGACGGTTTATTAATTTACTTTTTAAGATTAAAAATATGAATTCACTCTGTTGTTGATGTTTTGGATGATTTTTCATTCATAACCAGATTTCTATTCCATGAAAGGAATAAAAAAATTCCAGGAAGCAAATTCTTAACGCTAATAACTCTGCTAACACCTACTGTTGTTGTGAACCTCAGTGAATCACCACCATGACCACCGACGAAGCTGTATCTCACGCATCAACCGAATCTTTTATTTTATACTTCTTAATTACCTTCTTCAAGGTCGCAGGTACTTTCTCGTGAAGTGTTCCGGGTCCGCGCGCGGATTTGCCGGCGTTTTCCGAAACACAAAACCGACACGGACATCCTAGGATCTCGAATTCTTTTCGTATGGCACGTGTTCATTAAAACAGCCATCCCTGTTTCAATTCCATTGTCTTCAAATTGTTGATTCTTCCGTTAGTTCTTTTCAATTGAAGGTTAGTTGCTGTCTGACATGCAAGTCTATTTGTACGCTATGATGAAATGAATGTCCATTATGCAGGATCAAGTCGAACAACAGAAGTGACCATTGACGTGATGAGAGTCATCATTGGTATCTTGGGCACCTTAATCAATGTTCCAAGGTTATGTTGTCCAGGAAGATGCTGTCGTAGAGACTATCATTTATGTTTCGTAAGACTGTAAACGATGAAGGGGAAATTGTTGCATAATTTGTAAGGGATTACCAGTTACTGATCATTGTATAAGTATAATGTAAACTTCCCTTTTTTAATTGAGTTATTTTAGAAGTAATTAAAAAAATTCAATTATTATAGAAAGTTTTAAACAACATGAAGGTAGTTGAAATCATCTTTTCTATTGTATAGTCATTGTTTTTGTATAATACCTATGCAGCGGCTTGCAAATAGCGTACTTAGCTGCAGAGCGTGCGTGTTGAAGAAGAGCAGCAACTCAACTTAAAATACAGCTCAACTTCACTCGCTACAACTGCAATAATTTTTATTTCACCAATTTTTATTTTTGTTAACTGTATCATTATTATTTCTACTTAAACATCAATTTTACTGTGACTGTAATACAGAATGATTTATTTACTTCAACTTCTCTAAAAATTGATCTGTCTCGCCATCATATGCTGTAACGTACAAAACTCCTTCTGATTTTAATGTACTTGTATTCATGAAATTCTATTTTAATTTTATACCGTTTTTTTTGTGTAAATAAATATTTTTAAAAATACTACTCGTACATGTGGTGACCCGGACGTGATTTGAACAGGCAACCTTCTTATCTGGAGTCAGTTTACTGTGGCGCTAGCCTTATAAGCCAGATAACATTTACGATACTGAAGTCGACTTTTGGTGAAGTGGTCATGTTACTCGGCTACTGGCTCTAGCGTCACAGGTTCGTATCGCAACCATCACATGCGACACCTATTTTGTGTTTGAAAACTGTTCAGAAGAGTATCAGCTGAATTTCTCTTCGATATTTTACTGTGTATTTGGCATCAATAAGTTAATTTTAAAAATGGTTTTTTTTTTCGGAACAGACGATATATATGTAATTCTTAAGTGGATACAAAATCAAGCAGGATTTGTTAATCGTAATTTGGCAACAGCACGAACATGTCAACCTTGTCGAAAAAATGTCAGGCAAACATGGAACTTTTTTTTTTGGAATGGGTGGACTTGTAAACTTCTTGGTGGGTTTCTCTTGTTCGGAGTTATAGCAGGTTTACACTAGGACAATCATAAGACAGCCAGTAAACAATACATGCACAGAGTAAAACTGATTTATGTTTGCCTCAATTTCATACGATAGAGTCAGGCATTCAATACTTGGCTTTAAATTGCGCAATTGCGGCGTCCCTGAATTTTTCTCTCGACAGAAATAATATCTATTAACCAGTTAAACGAGAAATAAAATTTTGTCGTGTTCTGGGAGTCCCGGGTTAGAGTCCTGATTTGGGCATGGTTCTTCTGTGTGCTATTTGTGAGATGTGTGACTGCCCCCCCTGTAAAAAGGGGCTATGCAAGTAAATGTCTGAGTGTGTAGCTAAATTCGTACTCTTGGCCCTAGTTGGCGCTACTTCTATAACAAGAGACGCTCCTTTCGGCTTAAATCTGCTACTGTATCTGCTGACATAAGTAATAACAATATAAAATTTTGTTAAGGCTGTTTCACAATGGGGACTTTTTTCGCGTTTAAAATAGTGCGACTAATTTCCATGACGAAAAATTTTGTCACGTGCATTGTGATAACGCTTCGAGTATGACGAAATATTTCGTCAAACCTAGTTAACTGGTTAACTTCTTTAAAATGATAGTTATTTAAACAAAGGGGGTAAAAAGGTTAACATTCCTACATTTGGGAAACTATAGAAAAGAAATGGCAAATAAAATAAAAACACCGCATCAGAAAGAATAAAGAGCAAAAAATGTCAGAATTCATCTATAATAAGGGATTAATTTTTTCCCTATAAAAAAAATCTGTTGTTGTTTTTGTTACTCATGACACTTGCAATTGACAAGCCCCCTGCTGATACAGCCGCAGATTTAAGCCGAAAGGAGTGTCTCTTGTTTTTTGAAGTAGCGCCAACTAGGGCCTTAGCTACACCCTCACCACATTTGCTTGCACAGCCCCTTTTTACAGGGGGAGTATTGTCACACATCTCACAGATAGCACACAGAAGAGCAACCATGCCCAAACCAGAACTCGAACCCAGAACACGAGAAGACACGCTACCTCTGTACCAGAAAGCCGGCTAAAAAAATCTACAAACATATACGTGGTTAGAAAAAAAATATAATACAGTGGCATGTTGATGTCCCATCAAGTCAATTACTTGTCTTCAACCAAACAGTATTTTTCAGCCTTTGTACGTATGAACTGCCCACTGGCTGTCTTATAACTGTCCGAGTGTGCATCCCAGTGCAGGCGTACAAATGCTATTGTATGCCTCTGTATTGTACTGTTCTCTTACTGATATCTTTATGTCCTTATTTCAGAATGACCTACGAAAATATGATATTATAATGTATTCTGTCACCAGCTTTTTCATTATTCGATTCATGTCTGACCTTACCATATCCACAGCTGAATGGCATTAGTATTTTTACTTCCATAATTCTTCTTTATTTTTGTGGTTATATTTATCGATTCTTCTATACATACTCCTTTAATAAGCGGGAAATGCGGAAGAGATTATTTTCTATTTTAAGAATTATTGCTGGGTGTTTCCTATCGCAGTCGTTAATAAAAAAAACACATATTTTTTCTCTTTATAATTGGCGTCAATGGAATTGTTTCAGGAAGTCATTTGTCTAAATGAATTTCAATTTCAGACTATCAGATTATACAGGAATATGGAGTGTCTAAACTATTATTTGTTCCCGCTATTTTCATAGACATCGCATAATTAATACCAGCAGGAGTGGTCTCTCAAAAACTTTCTAACATACTCCATTATTAAAGTATTATCACAGAGAAAGCTTTGCATAGCATTGGCTTTCGATACTCACGAAAAATTAACCTTTGGCATGAATATAGCAATCTATCATGCCATCCTTGGCGCGTTATTTGGCGATTAGTCAATCACAAGTATCCGAAAATCGAATTTGTGTTTCAAACACGTTCTCCCTATCTGATTAGAAACAAATATTTGGCACAAAATGGCACTTTTAGTCACAAAATCACTTACTAAATTTAGTACTTTAAGTCATTGCATTTTGAATTATCGCGTTTATCTTTTTCTATTCAATCAAAAGGAAAAAATTTCTCAAAAATACTATTGTTATAAAATATCATAAAATATTTGGTATATTTAAGTCATTGTTGCGTTATCAAGTTTATATGTTTCTGAAAACAAAGACCGATAGACGATCAATTCCTTGTCCGATCTGGCTCAAAATTATAAATGTGTCTAGACTATTGATGTTCATTCTGTGTATCGAATTTTATCTATATAGCTCTCTTCCTTTTTTTTGTTAATTTATATTCGAACAGCTAGACTATCTCTGGAGGAATTTTACGTAAAATTTGATAGAAATCTACAACTTCAGTATAAAAACAGTGTATAAAATTCCATCCGTCTAGATTAAAACGTTTTTCAGTTATCAGACGGACATTTTCTAAAAATATGTTTTTCTAACTCATGTACGTCTAAAATATCTAAACGTTCGAATTTTTTAATGTTTACTTTTTTCTTCTTTATTACGTATACGAAAAAGTAATAATGTACTTCAATCTGTTTGTAATAGTAATACAAAAGATGGGTATATGCGCATTTGAATTTGATCGAATGTTCTGTATTAAGTAATTATGCAAACAAAATCTTGTCACTCTGAATTAATTAATAAATTATGTTTTTACAAAATCTTTGCTACGTTTGGAATAATCTTGTTGCATTCTGAGTGAATCAATAAGCCTTATTTTAGGAAAAGTTGTCGTTTCAAACATCCCTCATTAAAAAGAAAATGTTGTTTGCTAATCATTGCTATGCTTAACATCTCATTAATCGTTTTCCTTCCTTCATTAGGACGTTGAATTTTACCTTTCCAAACTTTTAAATAGAAAATAAATAATTTAAAAATGCTATAATATAATAAGATAATAACATTTAACTATGAACTCTTAATTCAATTTGTACGATAGACCATTTCCAGAAGGGAATATATCGTCTAAATGTAATATTAAAAGAAAAACCGTTATACTAAATTAATCGTACAATTTTGCGTCTATAAATAATTAAATTTGTAGTTAAATATTTTTTAATAAATATATATGCTATTAATATAGTATTTTTGGTGTTTTCAATGATTTATAGCAAAGGTTTCATACCGTTATTTTTTGTCGTCCCGCTTGATTTATCTTTTCATCTTTGAGTATCTCAGCTAACAAATGTTTTACTATTTTTTTTATTATTGCTATAAGCTATTTCAATTAACTTATAATCTAATATCTATTGAAGATATAATTATATAATAATATCTATTGAAGATATAACTTTTATTTTACATTTTATAAAGATATTATGAATGCATTCCCTTTCCAATTCCTCTTAACTTCCACGCATAGTGACACAGAACGACGCGTTTAGCGGATTATAATATTGTTACATGCGAACGAACGCCGCTGAAACGCGGAGGGGAGAGCGATTGGCGACGGTGTCAAAACATCTGGCGCCAGCTGGATTGGTTTGGCAACCGCTGGTAGTCTGGCAACCGCTGGATCTCTCTCGGTGATTTCCGAAGCCTCGCGGCTCTTTCGCCCGGCTATATAAGGGACGGGCTACCGCATTCGGTAGCTCCTCCCTCTCGGAAGGGAAGCGTCTAGCTGGACAAGCGGATTAGTGAGTTAGATTAGTTGCTGTTAACGTTGTGTTATTGAGCTCGCTGCGATTTACTGTTACTGTGCCATACGATAGCTGTTTTTCAGTCTGTTTTTATTGTGCGTAAGGCTTGCATTTACGCTGTAAGTGACTGTTGGCTGCTGGATTTTGTTTTTCTGAAGTTTTACTTTATCAAGTCATCCTGTAAATACCTATAAATAGCTGTAAATAAATTTGTTTGTGCTGTCCTCAGATAAAGTCCATTCAATCCGAACCCGCTACGCTAAAAACGTAACAATATAATGAAGAAAACTGAATAAGCAATGGGGCACTTTCCTCTCCACCTATTAGATCCAAAATTTGAGGAAGGTTTCAAGCTTACTTAACAAATGGCATTTAATTAAGCCCTAGAATTTTTATGTTGTCTAGCTCAAATGGACAGATTTGGCTCAAAAATTTATTCTGATAGTAAATCAGCATACAAAATTTCACATATGTAGCTTTTTGTGTACAGTGTATAAATACAAAGAGATAGACTTCTCTTTTGATAAATCTACAAATTTGGTATCAAAACAATGTATCAAATTTCGTCACTTCGATTCAACACTGAGTACACATAGTTTAGCTTAATTTAGATACAATAACATCCCGTTGTAAAGCAACACTGGGACTATTTCGGAATGGACCTCGTGATTTTGAACCGCGATGAGATGACGAGACGACACCTGAGCTAGCATCCCCTTTTTCCGCACCACACCAGAGAGAGGATGTTTGCCCTGACGGATTTAACATACAACAAATCCCCTTACACGACGGTTCTTCGGGGGAATTGGGCATCGAACATGCAACCCTACGGCTCACGGGCCGAAACCTTGCCACCACGGCCCATTGAGTACGCGCAGAGAAATAGACATAGTGAGAGCAGACAGACATACAAAAATAATTCTACAAATGCGTTTTTCGAATTCTGAAACACGTGGACGCCTCAAAATTTGGAAGTGAAATTTTTTGATGATGATAATGTTTCTAAAGTTTTTCTAATACTTGTAACTTTGCATACAAAGAAATTAAAACATGCAAAATGCATAAGCATTCTTTCTTTTTAGCTTTTATTAAATGCCTTAAGTTTATCTTATGATTGTGGCATCAGGTAAGATGATAATCTAATTTGTGTCCAATTAAAGTAACAAAATATATTGTTTTACTTACACAAACGTTAGAAGAGTAATAAGTGTTTCAAGATGTGTAAATAACCTTTAATAAACCAGAGTTATATTATACTCACATAATAAATAATGCACCGTTAGAATTCTTCGTAAACATTTATCAGTCTAAAGTTTTTAATGGTAATTATTTCTGTTGACATTTAATTTCTTGTTGAATTTGAAGAATGAAATTCTTGTTGAAGTTGTGCGTGTTTACAGGTTTTGCCATTGGTCCTTAAATTTTTAATCTCATTATAATTATTAATTGATGATTAAATTTCTGTTTTCAGAAATCAATTCATTGCTCAAATTTTTGCGATTACTACCTTGGTTTCTGACATTTGCAAAAGGGAGATCCCATCTCTAGAATGCCAGGGTCCTGGCATAGAGGTGGAGTGTCTTCCCCGTGATCTGGACGTACCAGGTTCAGGCATGTTTGTTCTTCTGTCTTCTATCTAAATCCCTTATTAAATTTTAACCAATAAATGTGAGACGTCGAACAACAGTCACAGAAGTGTATAGAACAGGACCGTATTTCAATGTATCTTCCACTTCATGCTCATTACACTGTTTACCAGGTGGTTATAGTTGCAGGGGCATGAAGTGGTTTTGTGTGTTCTATCTGTAAGGTGTGTGAATGTGCCCCCCCTGCAAAAAGGAGCTGTGCAAGCAAATGGGATGAGTGTGTAGCAAAATCCGTACTCTTTCCCCTAGTTGGCGCTACTACAAACAAGAGACGCTGATTAGACTTAAATCATTGGCTACCTCAGGAGCTTGTCCATGACAAGTGCCATAAGAAACAACAACAACATCTCTAGAGCATAATGAACGTCTGTATTATAATTTTAATACATACCTTAAATGTCATTACGACGGAATTCAACTTCAAACATATCCGGCCAACAGAATTTAAGAACCTAAACAATGAGAACAAAGAAGTCGTCCATCATGAGCCATTCTTACAGCGATATAAAAAAAGATAACACATTCGTCTTTTAAGTTTTATATCAAGGTAAATTATAATTTATACGCTATGAAAAAGGCGTATTTTTTCGATATAAACATATTTGAACAATATATTTTTTATACGACCTCTGAAGAGCAACTTCCTACTTTTGTCTCTATCGACATTTTATTGCCCGCTCGTAAAAGGAATCGTGAAAAAGAATGCTGCTCATCATATTTTTCAACGTAGAACACGCCGTAAGAGGGGTGGATTGAAAGAGAACTCAAAATTGTTTGCAGCGATTTTTTTTTCTTCATTTCATATTTACGATATCAATTTTGAATCCGTGTAACAGGAAGCATTGATGCAACTTCATATTGTGCGTTCCTTTTATTGTGCGATTTCTGGAGGGTTTTGAGTATTTCATATTATATATATATATATTGTGAGCGGTAGAAATGGACAAAGAAATATTGTCAGGCTTAGTTGTCTAAAAGTGGAATTTCCGAGAATAAATGATTTAATACATAAAACAAGCGATGGAATATTTTTTCGGAAAAAGAAAAGTAGATTTCTATTAGAAGACTACCTATTACAACGGTCACGGGATAAGATTTCAAGACTTGGGGAAATGTTTTTAATTCTTCACTGATCATTATCCTTAGAACCCCAAACAACCCCTCTTTCAAAAGTTCATATTTAGCAATTTCGTGGCCGAAGAGATTGATATAAAATTTTACAATTTCGCCTTTATTCCATCCCAGGTGGCATAATTTATGTGCAATTAAGAAACGACGAGGTACGTTGATCTTCTACAAGACACAAGAACAAAAAAATATTTTTCCCGGTGATTATATACCATGAGAAGAAGATAGAGATTTATTTGCACGTGTCGATTAAGGTAAGGGAATTATAGGGATCTTTTAAAAGAATTTGCTAAGAATGATAAATTTTTATCCCTTCACTTAGAAGAATAGCTTATTTAATAGCAAATAGCAAAAGAATAGCTTATTTAATAATTTTTAAAGGGCTCCTGCAGTATTAATTAAATAAAAAGATAGAATTGGATCAGGAAATAAAAGAATATTAATATGTGTTAAATTAATTAGGATTTAATTTATATTTAGAAATGTCATTTCATGTACAGGGTGTTACCAAATTCGACAGAAAAATTCAGATGGGTAATAGTAGGCATTAAGAGAATAAATAATCACCGTACAATATGGAGTTTCGCAGTGAAAGTCGAAAAAATATAGAGTTGGAAAAATGTTAGAAATGGTAAAAAATTAATTAAAAAAAATAACAGCTGGTGTCTCAACTACGAATTTTATTTAAAGGAAAGCATATTCTTAAAATTATGTTTCGTGTAGATAATATGCCCATTTAATGATCCACAGAGCAGTAAATTGCTGAAAACGAAAAAGTAGTTTAGAACCTAAATTATAACCCAACAATATTTTGCAAGGAAAAAATACCCCAAATCTTTCTTAGTTTATAATTATCACTTATTTTATTTAATCTTTGGATTTGGAATCCACGATAAGTTTTTTCTTGTCTTGGAAATAAAATTTTTCAAATTCCATCAAAATCTCACAAAGATTAAATATCTGTAAACGAATACATTATATACAGATTTTTCTAGAAATACTAAGAAGCTAAATATAAAAAAGCATCATATCGTGTACATATATAATAATTTAGATAGAATCGAGGCATTTTTTTTCGAAGAATTTTCCTTCGAAACTTCATCTCACTTAATAACTTAAAATTCTTAATTTAAAGAATGTCTATGGTTTTTTATTCAAAAAGTAATACTACTTTTCAGCCTTAATCTACAATCAAATCGGCACACCGTGTGACCCGAAAATTACTGTTGCAACACGTACGATCTCTTTAATGGCGGAGGTCTTTAAAAACGAATCTCTTTCTGCTGTTGCCAGTCATCGTGATGAAACTTTCTCAAGTGGAACTGAAACAAATTCTACGCGCCGCGATTTTTCGCTGTCATCGGTTCGGTAATGAAATATTTGCACGAGTTTCCAGCACGCCACTTCGCGTGCAGCAGATCGTTTTTCGGATGGAATCCATATCCGTTTCGACACACTCTCGCTCCCTCCACTCATAGGGAAGAGGTGTGTGTGTGTGGGGGGGGCTGAAGAATTTTAAACGAACTGTCTTTTATGAGTTAAGTTTTAGTTCCATTTTCATCAATGCAAAGAAGCAGGAATTTCAGCTTGCTGATTGTTAATGTGTTTTAAATAGAATTATTTGCTGCAAGGACAGGTTTTTAAAATGAGAAGTTAAACGTTAGACTATTTCTTTTTACTTTCGATTAATGAATATTTTTTCAAAGAGAAAGTATAATAAGAGTAAAAAGAATTTCATCTCGATTTATTTGACGGCTTTCTAATTTTGTGGCTTTTTAAAGTGAGAAAAAAAAAAGGTACAACTTAGAACTTTTTGTCTGTCAGAATAATTCAAAAACGGAAAATGTAATGGTTACTGTCTGGCACTTAAAAGAAAATATCTCGGGGTAATTTTAATTTAAAACATTTAATGAACATAGACAGCTTTACATTACAAATAAACAAAGACAAGCAATTAAACATTTACAGTTACAAAGCATATTAATGGGACAAGATAAATTTAGCTGTTTAATCGAGGAATGTCCGACTCTCTCTGGAGGAAGTTCTTTTTTAAGCCACCAGGAGGCGGCAAGGCTGGAATATAGCAGTCCCGCATTTACGGAATATATTGTTCCACTACAAAAATAGAAAAATGTTGTAATGTAATTATGTGGTTTTAACACTAAAATTGTAAATTTATATCGGAACCGCTTTAAATGTAATAAGACTTTGGATTCGAGTCTGGTGATTTGGAGATTCGAAAGACGATTTCATCAAAAAAACGCTGTACAAGCATGTATTATTTATATTAAATCCGTTGGTTATCCAAATGTTCTCTTGTTGATAAGGCGTAGAAATTTGGAAAAGGAGGAGGTGGTTGATGTGTCTTGTTAACTTACCATGTTTGAAAATATAAGATCCGTTCCTAAATAACCCCAAGTTGGGTTCCATTGTGATGGAATGACCATTATGATCCAATCAGTAGAAGCAACAGGATGTATGTTTTCGGGAACATTTCTTTAATGATCACATTTCGCACAAAACAACGCAAAGTCAAGACAAGATATTAACGCTCGCACCTCTTAACAGAACAGCATCTCATCTCGTTATAATTACAACCACAATGCACAGTGGGAATCGTGCCTAATTTATCATCGCCATCTATTATCCGAAAGAGAAAATAGATTAATGTAACTGCTACACCCTCGTTTTCTCCGACACATCTTAAATATAACAAAAGCTAAATTGGTCAGATCTTGAACGAAATTTAACAAAAGGAAAATCTGCCTCATGCGCACTTAAAAATACAACCAAACTATATTCATAATCTTATTACCTTAATTATAAATGTGTATTTCCGATAACTGGTTTACTAACTGTTCGATTTGTCTACTTCTGTTTGTGCAAACACGAAAACTCACAACCCAATAATCTAGATAACTGAAATATAATGAGTCTTTCACACAAGCATTGTACAGACATCTTCTTAGCATTAGGTTAAAGGTTAATAACATATGATTTTTGGTGATTTCTTTATCCTTTTTCAATTCCTACTATTAGTTCACTCTCCCGATATTTTTATATATCGTGTTCAAATTTTCAATCGTTAATAAAATACTTTTTTATTCACCCACTCAAGTTCAAATACATTTTTAAAAACTTGTAGTGGATGACGATGTCAATACAGTTTTTTCAAATATTAATTCATTCATTAAATTAAATTAATTTTTAATACTTTAAATAGAGTTTTAGCAGTTTGTAATAACACCAACTTGTTGAAACTCAACAGGCAGTAGCTCAATCGGTAAAATGCGAGGATTTCAGTATTTTTCACGCGAAGGTGAAGAATGCGAATTCAATTCTCGCGAAAATCAATAATTTTTGTGATAAATTATTTATTTTAATTGTAATTATTTAATAAAAAGTAACTGAAATAAAATATTTCTTTAATGACTTATGTAGGAATTGACTTAAATTTTTTTTATATTACTTGTTTTTAATGATCAATTTCTTATATCCTGCTAATACAAAAATTCTGGAAAATCGGATAAATAATTTGGGAGTTTTCTTTTCAAACCGATTAAATCCAAAATTTGACATAAAATTGAAACTGAAGTCACAAGATCACATTCCAAATTTCATTCATTTGTCATTATTTTTGAGACATCTCATTTATATATATGCAAAACTACAAACCGATAGACAATCAACTCCCCTACGATTTTTATTCCAAATTTAACACACATATTAAATACGATGCTAAATTTGTGAGTCAATTTTTATCATTTACCTCTTTTAATTTTAAATTCAATTTAATTGTTACCTTGTACTAGAAAATAGGTAAATAGATAAAGTTCTTCAGAATTTCGTTCAAAATTTGATAGAAATTTGCAAATTTAGCATTAAATTTTATCCATGTCTAAGTGTCTTATAGTTATTGTGTAAGTCATTAGACAGACAGACATGCATAATCTCCAAAATTTATTTTTCTAACTAAGAAAGGTATAAAGTGTTGGTGTATGTCAAAATTTCGCGGTCAACAGATTTAGAACGTGCTAAAATATTTTTTTAAAAAAATCGACACTCTTACTTCGAACATAGCACCTACTAATCAGAGATCCAAGACCCTAGGATCTTCCAACAATGCTTTTACTAACTCCATATACAAATTCAAAACATATTTTAAACAACAGTTTTTTTTTGTACACATTTACATGTGAATTTGACAACAATTTTTATAAATTCTTTAAAAAAATGACAATTTTGTGGGAGAAAAATATTTTTAACGTCCTTGGAGTTCTGATATCCATGAACATAATTATCCCGAAGTTTTTATTTACTAAAAAAGATCAACATACTTGTAATAATAAGCATTATTAAACCATTCTATTTACTTAATATCCCAAGTAATAAAAATATCGATTTTTTTTGCTGTTAAGGGATTCAAAATATGTTTATGCGCAACAATTTCATTATTTATATTAAATGTTTCGAGTGTTTTTTATCTGAAAAATAAATATATAAAGTAAGAAAAGATTTGTTAATGTTTTCTGAAAGGTCAAATAATTTTAAGCTATACTCTATATATACTGAAGCCACATGTCCAGAAATAGATAGATATAGATATGTTTACAATATTGAACAATACAATTTTTTGTGGCGTTTGGGTAATAAAATATTTGCTTAAAATCACATGTGCAAAAGAAATAAGATTTTACACTGTTAAGACTATATATCGAATTGTGATTGTATTTTAATTAATCGTAAAATTTATTCAAATGAGAATTAAAAGCACGAATGTGTTTTGGAATAATGATTAGTTCACAAAAACTCTACTAGTTTAGATTCTAACATTTACATTTTATTATAATTAACAGAATAAGTTTGATGCAGGATTGTTCATCATGTCAAATAATTGTATATACAGAAC
>JAOUZG010052078.1:486743-509766 GCA_026289955.1 Argiope argentata | reverse complement strand
GAAGTGGAATTGTTTTCGAAAAATATCGTTTGCGGAAAACTGGTCTGTGGTCTGCGCATACGAATTATTGGCATTCTTTCTTCTAGTTTATGCAATGCAGGTGGTAGGTGAAGGACGTTTGAAGGCTGAAAGTTTAAACCAAAAACAGCGGTTTTAATTATAACGAGACGCGTAAACGAATGGTTAGTCGAAAGTATTCGTATCAAAGGAATAGTTCACATTTTTTTAAATGCAGCTCAGCGAACAAAATGAGCTTTAAAACTCAAGCACACAAGGTCTGTAATTTTCGAATGGCATCCAAATTAAGTTGATGCCATACGCGGAAGTTATGCGTTGTTGAAGTGATTAAGCAAATTCGAAAAGCGGGCTTTATTTCATTTCACTGCAAGAGCCTTAATTTCATGGAATAAATTATGCAAACTCGCGAACTTATGGTGATTAATGAATGTGTTTGAATTCCAAGTGTGATGGTTAGAAATTATTCTTAACTGTAAATAAATAATAAAAAAATGAAGGCGGAGGAATGCGTTATAATGTTTTCTATAAGAAAAAAAAAACTGCATTTCTGGAAGAAGAAAAATTACATTTCGATTTTGGTTTTCAAGGAAATGATACGAAAAGAGCTGAAAAATCTTTAAAATTTCGTATATTTCTAACCATTATTTAAATACTGTAATAAAAATTAGTTTTCATTTAATTTAAAATAAATATACTGTATTCACCTCATTAAGATACAATATTTTATATTAATTTGTCTTGTTATTTGTAGCACTTGCCATGGACAAGCTTCGCCTAGGCATCAGCGAATTTTAAGCTGTAAGGAGCGTCTCTTGTTTTGAAGTAGCACCAATTATTGCCCAAGAGTATGACCACTCTTGCTACTCGATCATCACAGTAACTTGCACAGCCCCTTTCATACATGGGGGGGGACATTTATACACCTAACAGATAAAACACAGAAAAATAACCAGATCCGAACCCGGGATACCCAGCTCTCGAGGAGGACGCGCTACCCCTATGCCAGGACACCGGCTTAATTTGTTTTATTATGTTTTAATATATAGATGATTTCTTATATTTTTCGAGAAAAGCGTCCAATAGAGAAGCCACCAGAGGGTAATGATAGCATTAAATATAGATTTTAATTACAAATTTTTAATTTTAATTAAATCACATATATCATAATATATGCCCACAAAGCTCTGAATATGCTGACTGAGATACTCCCTCAGTGTATTTAAATTCATACACAATATGTTTAAATACAGACAGGTTAGCTCTAAATTCAAAATTAAACTCTTAAGATCAGTTTATCATACGCATTAATCTCAATTAGTACTTAGAAAGGCTTTCAATAAAATAAATCAAACACATCTTCGAAAGATTCTCCATTATTTTAGCATCTTATGGTTTTATCATAATTTTTTATGTTATACCTTTAATTGAAATATTTTTTACACCACGTCGATAAAGCTTCTCATTGATAAGGCTGGTGCAACTGCTCGACCGTTGCACTTTGATCTGGAATTTAAATTTTAAACCTTATTAATAATAATTTGAATTAAGTCTTATCAATGTTAACTTTTAAAAATACTTTTATGTTCAGTATTCTAATACCATTTTCCTAAATTTCTGAATAAGCCATTGAAATCCAATCTCCCAGTGAACCAGCTTGTCACCAAAGGCGGTTAATAAGTTCAAGATATGAAACGTTGTGAGCTATTTGGATAGGGGCCCAGTTTAAATAACTAGATAATTTGATTTTTGCTTTTCCAGGTGGATCCCGGAATGCTAATATATGTATTTTTCAAAATCAATAACTAATTTATACTTATTACTTTCAATAAAACAATATAACTGAGTTTTGATGCAGATGTATTTGAGCCTTTGAGCCCGAAGTCAAATGTTATCTTGGTACTTTGCCGTTAGCCAGGCGTCAGCGAAAAATTGACAAAGAAATTTGCCGGAATTCTTTATTATTTGGCGATTATTCGCTTTAAAATCACTGTAAGAAATTTGGCGGGATTCTTCATTATTTGGCGATTTTTCGCTAGCTAACGGTTATCGGAAGAGCGCCGTTATTTATTGTTCTGATAAACATTCCTTAATTGCAATTACTAAAAGATCATAACTTTTATCCATTTTGATAAGTGCTATTTATATACGCAATATACAAAATTAAGTTTTTGGTGAAAGTTTAGGCCAGAAATTCACAAATGAGCTGCAAATTGCCGCTTACTCAGTTGTAACTTACAATTGACTCGAACTATATTCTTGTGTAAAATCTCTAAGGGTTTAATTTAAGTCAACGGGTAAAATCAATGGTTGAATTTATTGAAGAAACCCTCTGGTTTTTATTTATGGAATCTGTGAATTCATATTTCTTAATCAGTAAGAAATGTTTCACTTATTTATTAGGTACGTATTAGACCGTCGATACCAACGGTAGCCAATGGTTTAGTAACTCATTGGCGACGGATTCAAATTTGGCGATAAATATAATGATGGAATAATTCCATAATTTTGGAAATATGTCACTACATCCTTTTCGTTGGTCGGCAAATCTTAAATTTTAACCAATTTTAATCATTTATAAAAATTAAAACAGAAAAAGCGCTTAATGAACTTCTGCAAAGCCATCCAAATGGCGGATGACAGTTAAGGTTTGGACAATTTTTTAAATAACGGCAGTTTTTTGCCATTATTGATGGTTTATCAACTCTTTGGCGACATCTTCAAATTTGGCGATGAAGATCGATGATGTAATACGTAAGAACAATTTATTATTAATCTATGTCGTATTTTTATCGTTCAAATTTTAAGATAACGAATGTGGAACAATTCGAAGATGGTTGCATATAATTATGTTTTATTTATAGCATTATTTATCAAAATAAAAATCTATTCTCCAATCTTGCCGTAAAACTTACAATCTAAATTTGAATTTAATTATGAAGAAGAGGTGTCAGATTGCAGGAATCAAACGTAACTCCGCTATTTAAATGCCAGTTCCAATGTTCTAATTTCATCCATTCTAGAAAGCTTCCCATTATATAATACATTCTTTTCTCACGGTTCTAAAACATTTGCCTCAGTATATAATATCATACATATATCGCTTCGGGTAACTGGATCCGTATGCACAAATACAAAACAAATATTATAACTTTCAATTTCGGCATTTTATTATATTCTACAATACATACGTATTAACACTGAAAAACACCACCTTCAACTGCTCCCGGCAAATTCTGAATCTAGTATTCGAATCCTCAAAAGGAAGGAATCTATAAATCGCATCTTTCCACCCATTCATCTGGCCCGCTGTGCTCCGCAGAGCGGAAAATATAAACAAAGATTTGAGCGGCGAGCACGGGGAAATGTTCTTAACTAAATCCATTAGCAAGAAATTCTGATTTACCCCCTTTTTTCCGATTCAAAGAACGCGCAGATGCGAGTGTCGATTTCAGCCGGTAGGAATTTGGCCTAAAGCGGAGCAATCAACTTTCTTGAGAAGCTTGGCATTACAAAAAATATCGCCAATAAACGAAAATGATTTTTTCTAATGTTTCTTTATCGCTGGTCTTTTGTTGGCGAATATTTTTCGTCGTTATGCATACGTTAAAGTCTTGAAAGATAACAAGCGTATCAACAATGCTGTTAGTGACAATTTCAATTGGTAAATAGTTAAAAATTACGAAACGTAACATTTAACGCTGCTAAACATGTACTCACGTGACTTAAATTCAGCTTAAATTAGCTTTAAACATTAAATATATGAATATTGTAACATTTTATCTTTAATATTCTGTAATCTATACGATGAAACCATGTATGTTAAACACTACTTTTCCGGTTCGAGATGCAAGATTATTTTGACTATCATGTTAACATACATGCAAATAGACAGTTCAAATAACCGTTCAAATCTTTGATACCGTTCAAAAGAATTTGGTTCGAAAATTCTTCTCATAAACAATTTGGATTGGAGCAAGTCTGCAGTTCTAAACAAAAGTTTATTTCCAAATTTCATTCCTCCAGCTCATTAAATTTTTGAGTTATCTTGTTAACTTTATAGGATAAGAGAGATAGACAAACAAAAACACGTCTTTATCGCTTGAATTTCGATACAGATATTAGCTCTTGGTGTTAAAACTACACGCTGAATTTTATTTGTCTAGCTTGTCTCGTTTTAATACAATTATTAGTTTGTTTTCTGCGTTATATAATTAGACATCCCTGTGTATCGAAAATTTTTAACCCCTTAACCGGTTTATTTTCTTTACTATCTAATAAGATGACACCTTCTATTTTAAGAATATTTTCTTATTTTGATTCAAATGGAAATCCATTGAATACTTGGCTTATCTACATATTTGAAACCATTATATATTGAATTATAAATGGTTTATTTTTTGTTTACAACTATCAATTTTCGATAAATCGATGCACGTACGGCGTACGGACAAACCGGATAAGCGGGTAATTCTACACTAATTAGAATTTAAAAAATTTACGAGTATTTGTGAATTAAGCTTTTTTTTGGTATTGTTTTGTACAGCCTCAGAATGATTTGGTGTTAATTTATAGTCTTGAGAAAGGATATTTCGATTTATGTATGGCTGTGATTAAAATATTAAAGTGACCATGATCAATTACACCCAGGCAAATAGATACCCGGTACTTTTTCGTTAGCCAGGGGGAGGGAAAAATCGCCAAAGAAATTTGACGGAAATCTACATTATTTGGCAATTTTTCGCTTGTATCCGGAAAAGTACTAGATACACAAAACATAATCCAGAAAAATGTTGACTTAAATTCGACTTAATTTCCAAACAGAGATTTATAAAACTTTATTTTTTATAAATTTTTATAACTATAAAACTTTACATATTCCGTACCTGATTAGGGTAAAAGATACGTTTAGTGTGCCCCTTTCCGCGCCAAGGATGCCAAGTCGCCAATAAAGATGGTGGACAAAGTAAACAAACACTTCTATAGGATAGTTACGGTTACCACTTTTCGCAATATAATTATGATTTTTTTTACCGCTAAGCATTCTTTTTTTTTTCAGACCTTGGGCCTTCAACAGATGCCTACGGCTTCGCTAGCCATGGGAGCGGGAAATTAGTAGCTTCGCTAGCACATTGAATATAAGGACTATGTGGATAACATGAACAGTAAATAATAAATATTTGAAAAGGACAAAGACGCAAAAAGAATGGATTTAATAGGAAATTTTATTTATAGGAAATTTATTTAATAGAGTTGAAGCTCATGTACAACTGAACAATTGTTGGACGAAGTAAACAAAACATCATTAGGGTTACTACAAGAGCGTTGTGTTGGGTTGCCATAATGGCGGCAAACTCGGGGGCACACTAATGACCACTTTAACCCTGATTAGAAACTGAAAATTACAGAAATTCAAAATTTTTGCAAATAATTCATTTTTACTGATTAATATCTTTCAGGTGATTTTGCTCATAAAAAGGCATAAAACATCTAGATTCATGTTTTTTTCTCTCCCGATTGCTTCATATCTCTTAGAAAAAAATGTAATTTGTTACCACTCAATGGCCCCTCACTGATGATCTGCCTGATGACATTGCATCCATCAAACCCGCGAGTGTTGCGGCAGATTGTTGCGTAATAAATTATTCAGATATCCATCTCAACCGTTGCGGCAATAACTGTAATCTCCAGCCTGACCATTACCACGAGTTAAGGGCATGGGGATTTTTTCTCACTCTTCCCTTGGGACATTCCTTCTCAGGGTCCATGCTCCGTTACGCGATAACCGTAACTGTGTCTGTTCCACATATGCGTTTCTTAAATGACATGTAGGTCACAGAGAAGGTATGATACCCTGGCTGTTTCGAACAAGAGATTTACTTTCCACCCATGGTCCCTTGCCCTGGAATGAAGTAGGGCCCATCGTCTGCAGGGGTGGTTGTGGGAAACACCCTCCGCATATCTCGGTAATGACGACGGGGAAAAACGGGCTGTCTTGTGTGAAATTTAGAGATGTGCAAAGCTGAGCGTGAAAACACCTCGGCGAGAAGAATGGATGGGAGGTTTAATGACACAAGCAGAAGTATTCGGAAAATCTCATTTCGAGAAACTAATTTGTGAAGATGAGTGTTTTTATTGCTTTTCTTCCTTCGAGTGCAATCAACTTCTTCGGAATCCGGTTAGATAAAAGCGTTTCTGAATAAAAAGCGGAAATATTTGTCTTTATCCTTATGGTCTATTTTACAGATACACCTTTTTACTATGACATTCTTCTTAGAACGTCATCTGACCTTAGCCCTGAATCACACCCATTCATTTCAAAGCTAAAAATAATAAATCTTTATAGCATATGTTCGATAGAATTTAATTACACTTAAATCCCGTTTTCGGCAGCAAGAAGAAAATTTTGGATAAATTTCGTTAATTTAACAATGGTTAGATTACGAGGGCAATATCTGAGTTGGCATATCCTTTTCAAATTTCCCACACACATCCCCTCCAGTTTATCTGACTTCAAAGGTGTACAAAGAACTCTAAAAAGATGATTTTTATAGAACTGAACTTGCCACCATTGAAAGTCAAGGCCATTACTAACCTGTTATTTTGTTTGATAAGGATTGGCCTGAAACCGAGCGGAAGATTTTTTCCCGATATTAATTTAATCTTTCAGCAGTGGTAGCAGCTTATGTTAGACATGCACTAGAAAAGAATTTGGATCTGTAATTTTTTATCACAAAACTCTACGAAAGTATGCTTTTGGTTATACTTAAGGCCTTATCACATGGCAAAATACCGTCTACACTTTCGTGGACAAACGACCACGTAAGTGACTTTCGTTTACAAACGATATTTCCGTCACTATCGTTTACATTTTCAAGCTGATTTTTTTTAAAAAAAAAAAAGCTCACGATGACGAAAATCTTGCATGAGCGGTTGCTTGCGGACATAAATCGAAGACTGTCCACGAAAGTGTAAACGGTATTTTGTCGTGTAATGTGGCCTTTACAATTCTTTTCGTTGAATTGTTTACCAATGTTTAGAATTACAGGCAGTATTGGCATTTTAAAAACCTAAATTTTGTATTTCTGAGATAGGCACCTACTGTTGCTATAAATGTTTTCTGTATCGTCTTTTCTTTGTTCTTAAAAAACCATTGTTTTAAAAATATTGTAGCTGTAATTAGCAGCTATATTGTTCATTCAACAGACAATAAATACTCTTAGTAGAAAACTTGCTCGTAAGGACTAAAAAATGTCCTTCTAAAAGCGAACAGAATAGAGAACTTTCTTACATAACGGGCCAAAACTAGTGTTGACAAGAAATTTGGTAGTGAAGATATGAACGAAGTGCCATCAAGTAAAAAAACCCAATTACATCACATTTACCCTTTTACTATCTAATCTAATTAACTCTTAAAATTTTTATAATTTTTTTTATCTCGTGCATCTAGGAAATGCACGTGGCCTTTATTGTTAATATAGACAGTGGGCCTTGTTTAAAATAATACATAATGATTTCCTTCAATTTCATGATAAATATATAGTATAACTTATTATCGAACAGCTGGGCAGACGAACTTTCTTTAAATAGAATTTTGCCCCAAAATTTGGCAAAAATCTCCAAATTTGACGTAAAGACCATATACCAATTTTTACCCTTCCAACTCAAATCGTTTTTGACTTATCTTAGTCACAAACAGATAGACGGACGAACAGATGGATGTTCACCAATAATTTGTTTTTTGAACTTAGAGCGGTCAAAAACATGAATAATCGTCAAAATATCGAGTTCAAAGAAATCAAAAACGGTGAACTTTCGTTGCCCCCTTTTATTTAAATCGTCACATTGGATTTAATAGACATCGTATGATCACGAATCATATTCATTCGTAAAAATTACTTTTGAAATTGTTCTTCAAAGAATCTTAGAAATAGTTTTATATAATGAAACAGGAAACTTTCTTCAGTCTATATCCATAACCATTACACGTCAATCTTACATTCCCACACCAATCTTTACCAAAGATAATTTTCTCAAGGAACAGTGTCCAACTCCAGTACAGAGAAATTGGCATTTATCGATGATTTCTTTGACACCCATTTCCCAATTTGCGAAATGGGTGGAGTGGCTATAGATTCAACAATTTGTCAATTCTTTTACTGGAGCAAGGCTATGCGAGAAATATTCATTCGTGTCACATCCGGGATTGGCGGATGCATATACTTCGTATTAAGGGAAGAAAAATACAACACATAAAATTTGGCGAGTTTCTAAATACAGTACTCGCCAAAATACTGATCATTATCCCTTATAACTTAAATTTCTCAAAAGGAAAAAAAACTTGTACTGAGTTCAGCATAAGACAAATTTTATATTTTCATTTAACTCGTGTTAGACTTCCCTTGATCCGAAAAGGCTTTTTTGAAACTATGTCTGTTTGCCAACGAATGATTTAACTCAAAAACGGTTTGAATTGGTCGGATGAAATTTTGATTGGGATATTAACATCTGATTTGTAGAAATTTATCAAATTTTGAGAGTAATTCATTCACAACAAGTATTTCTATTTGACTATCCGGGGACAAGTAAAATAAAAAAAAGATTAAAATGAAATCTGCTATGCACATTTCAATGTATCATGTCAGAACATAATTTCTTGTACGGCCAAGCATCACGTGCTCGTGCAAGTTAAATTATATTTTTATTCATTTTATCTGTTTCATTGCATGAGTCGCTTTAGTATTGCAAACGATCCAGAAAAACCTTTGTCCCGCATTGATTGTTAAAAAAAAGGATCACTCCTTTCCTATTTATCTCATTTCACATAATCACGTGCTCAAAATGGCATTTTCCTAGGTTTTATTTGCTGTAGTCATTAACTTATTTTTTTAAAATCAGAGCTTTTATAAATGCAATGACAATGCGTTATTACAAGCTGATTTTTTTGACGTGCTTGTGCAGATAATAAAATTTCAATTTTTCGCCTACGGATTTTTGTCTACCTCATTCCCAAAATAAAATCATGTTCTTACATGATAATAAGTACAAAAGTTAAGGAGCTAGATAAATAAAATTTGGTACGCACCTTTATCATTTAATATATCGATCTATATAAAATTTTAAATGCAATAATTCAAAAACTTTTGATAATAAATCGATGAAATTTGGTATGTGATCTTGTTAATAGTAGCTCTGTGCCAAATTTTGATTTCGACTAAAAAAACGCGATTTAAAGACGACTCATAACCGCGTTTCTTTACTATACTATGAGGTACACAACTTTAACTTAAAATAAAAAAATGAACACACATGGCTATCGTGCTTAAAGTACAACAATTTTTATTTTCTCGCATTCAAAGTGTAGAGGAAAAATAACCGTCAAAGAATTCGAACTGGATATTTTCACATATCTCTACATTTCAAACGTCCCTCCTTTCCAGGTTGTGAACAAACACATTTTCGACATTATGACTGTCTGTCTATGAACACGATTATTCAAAAACTCTCTGAACTAGAGACCTGAAATGCGGTAAATGGAACTATGATAAAATTCGTAGATATCTATCACAATTTGACTGAAATCCCTTCCCAGAAAATCTATCTGGCTATTTCAACAAAATTGTTTCGATGAAGGCAAAAGACAAAAGGCTAGATAGAAGAAATTTGGTATGTAGGTTTGCCATATGAAATATCGATACGTATCAAATTTTGAACTAAAGATAGAAACATATCCGTGTTGATCCATTGGGGATTATATCAGATACGAGAATGGGGAGCTTACGGGGTGATGGTTTCGATTACCTCCTACTGATGAAGGGACTTCCTTCACAAGGAAGGATGGAATATTCTTCACAAGGGTGGGATTGTATTGTGGTCGGTCAGGACCTTATTCAACTTAACCCCTTAACCGGTTTGCCCGTAGGCCGTACGTGCATCGATTGATCGAATTTTGATAGTTGTAAACAAAAAACAAATCATTCATAACAATTATAATTCAATAGTAAAATGACTTCGAATACGTAGATAAGCCAAGTATTCCATGGATTTCCATTTGAATCAAATTAAGAAAATATTCCCAAAATAGAAGGTGTCATCTTATTAGATAAAAAGGAAAATAAACCGGTTAAGGGGTTAATTCCCTCCACTGCTATTGCATCTGCCCGTCAATTAGAAATTTGGCGTGTATCTCAGGGCAAGTCAAAGTAGTCAATGAGTATTATACATCCATGCTGTAGATTTAAAATATGCGGATTAATTTTATGTATATAGTTCTCTTCATCTTGAAATTTTCATATCAATTCAACTTTTACAAACCAGACCGGCAGACAGACTTTCTTTGAATAACTTTGGCCAAAACATGATAGAAATTTAAAATTCTGATGTACAAACCCTATGCCAAATAATCAAATATACAATTAATGACCATACAATTAAATCTCCATCACTGATAAGGGATAAATGTTTGAAAAGTTTTAAATTCTCGAATAAATAAAAACGCAAACATTTATCCTTTGCCCCCTTGCGCATAGGCAATTAAAATTTCAAGACTATAAAATTAGTAATTGATTAGGATAGGTGACCAGAAAACAACTTTTCGTTTTCCCAAATGGCGCCAAGGAACTCCTGCAACCTTGAAAAGGGTTTACGAAATTACGTTGAAATCGATTTCTACACTGGCTTATCAAACAGGTTCCCGTAGTTCACAGCAGTTTCTCTTTCGGACTCAATGAATTCAAACCTTCCAAGACCTTCGATTTTCTGCTTTTTGAGTTTCTGTTTTTATTATCCATTTATTCAAATTGTGCGTGATAATCAGGAATATATGGACATGAAGTTATTCTCATTACAATGGATATTTTATGTTAAACACTTCCTGTGAATGGAGCCTGCAACGGACCGTGAAATTCCAAAGAATGCGTTGGGTGTATGTCTGGTCAGCGGGTCACTGGTGGAACTGCGTTGGAGGTAGTATCCTTGACCGGCATTGACCCTCTAACTTGTCAGCTAAACTTCCAACCAATGATATTATTAATAGCTCAAATAGCCGTTATTTTATTAAATCGTTTGGCGTTGAGAATTTTGGATCAGATTTTATTCCATTTTAAGTCAGTTGATTGTTCAATCGTTAAAAAATATATTATCGTCTGAAGCTTTTATCTTCATTTTAAAACAGTAAATTTAGAGTGATTTTTTTTGGCGAAGTTTTTCTTCGCCAAAAGTAGTAATTGTGATCCCTAATAGACAAATATGATAAAATTATAATTCCTAATCAGAATTATTATCATATATTCAAATCTTTAATTTGGATAAAATATCATTAAAATAACTTTTTTTCCATGATGTCAATTGAGTAGTTTCATTTTACAAACACATTCTTCAAATGCAATATAAGAGTTCCAAATCTATGATAATAATTTTGAATTTTTTAAAATTAAAAATTCTAAAATAATAATAAACATCTATTTAGTTACTTTGGAATTAATTTAAGCAAATTTTTATGCTTTCATATAACCCTCCAATTTTTATGATTCATGTACATTGTTGTTGTTCCAATTAATTATGACCAATTAAATATTTGATAGATAAAATTTCATCTTCAATAAAATAAAAAAATTTAATAAATACATTTTAATTAGTTTATTAAAGATTTAAATTAGTTAATATTGCATAAAATAGGAGATTATCCCGCAGTTCATGAAGTTGATTTTATGATATCCAAATTCAATTCTGTCGCTTGAAAAATTAAAAGCATTGTAGCATGATAACATTTTAGATTTGGTGCATCTATCTTTTATATATTATTTAAATATACGCATAGTTATATTATGGAGATGATGTGCTATCCATATATTTAAACAAAAAGAATTACAAATCACAAAAGAGTATTGTAAAATATACTTAAAAATGTCTTTAAAAATGTATCACAACTGGTGAAAAAAATTGTGGAGGAATAAAATAAGCAATAATGAAAAATTTATTTCTTGAACCTGACAGAAATGTTGAACTACAATAGAAAGTATGTTCCAACTTCAATTTTAACAATCTGAAGACTGTATTTACCAAAATAACTTGTTTATACAATGAATTCGATCAGTGAAGTAAACTTGATTTAATCAAAAAAATTCATTTAATGATCGTTTTGATGATCATTTGATGATCACTTTTTATAAGCATTCAAAACACTCTTTAAAAAAATCCAGTCGCCGTGAAAATTTCAATGGAAAAGAAAGTAAGCATTTGAAATTGGTGGAGAAAACTTCTTCAGTTCATTCTTCGAAATGCTGCATTTATATTCGAAAGTAAACAAATATATAAAAATGTTTAAAAAAATATCTAAAAATTAAAGGACGTCTTTTATAAAAATTCTTTTAAAAAACATCCATTGATCTCCAAGGATAAAAAACTTTTTTTTCTGATGATGTGAAAAATAAATCCATTTAGATTTTTGGTATAAATCCATTTGGATAAAATCCATTTTCGGTCATTCTATTCTTAATACTTTTTAATGAGTGTGAGATTAATATATTCAGATCTTTTTTATGTAATATAATACACTAAATAATTCAGAAACGGAAAGGAAAAACAGTATTTGAAACTAAAAATTGAGACTTTGCGATTCAATAGTTCTTGCACATTAAGATATAATATTCAAAAATAAATAAATAAATAAATAAATAAATAAATAAAATGATTCTTTATGTGTTTTTTTGTTTAATTTTCTCGTTAGCAAAATCATCAAAGATATTATGTTGTAATCGTTAAAAAAATTGGAAGTCCAGATTTTGATTAATCTTCACGTTTTAGACTTCCCTAGGTTCTAAAAATGGTACTTACGTATTATACCGTCCAACTTTATCGCCAAATTTGAAGTCATCACCAATGAGTTGCTGAACCGCCAATTATGGCAATCCGGCAATGGTGTAATCCATTGATCTTTATCGCCAAATTTAAAACCGTCGCCAAAAAGTTACTAAACCGTTGGCGGTCGTTGGAGAAGACGGTATAATACGTAAGTACCCTAAAAATACATTATGTTTGTCTGTATGTGGGGAAGATAACTCAAAAAAGTTTTGAACTAGAGAACTAGATGGATGAAATTTGATTTGTCGCACTTATACAAAAATTTGTTGAATTCTATAAAATTCTGAACGAAACCTATAGGCAGAAAACTAATCTTCTCTTTCAGAGCAAATGTGAGAAATATTTACAAACGTACAGATCTAGACGAATAGATTTGGTATACGGTTTTAGAACTAAAAATGTAAATTTGTATCAAACTTTAATCTGAATGCAGGGATGCATCTGTCTGTTTGTCGTTCTTGGTGGTTTAGTGGAACGGGAATGACAGGAGAGAAAGAATGGAACGTTCCAAAGAACACTGCAAAAAGTTTAAAAACTTCGTTTTTATATTTGTAGCTTTTAAAATCAGAGGCGGATTTGGATATTTCGCCCTCTTAAACAAGGCATATAATGAAGATGTACCAAATTTCATTCGTTACATCTTCAAAGCAATCGATTCAGTTCAAAGCAATTTTGAGTTATTTTTGTCACAGACTCCAGACTTTTCCCAAAAATGTATTTTTTTTTCGAACTCAGAGAGATTTAAAACCTGGAGATTCTTCAAAATCTCGCGTGTTTGTTGAAGATTAAAATAATTTCCCTGCACTACGTTTACAAGAATGTGAAAAGTATGAAGGTTAATAAAAGGTTTTCTGAATTTTCTCTGAACTCGGAAACTGAGAAGCGGTGACCTTCTAAGATTCTAACAGGTATGATACATTGTTTCATACCTGTTCAGATCGCTTCGATCGATTAAAAAACATTCTTATTTTTATAAGGGGTACGTGAGTAATGAACTTAACGGGTTATGTTGGATCAAGTGATACAGAACAACAACAGCAAAACGAAAATATGCGTGGGAAAAATTTATATTGATATTTAATAACTTGAAATTAACTTTAGATTATTAGTTATATTATTTGTAATCTTTTATTTCCCAAATATCATCAAAACCATACTTTTTTATAGTTTTTCCTAAATTCGTTATTTCTTCTCGAAAAAAAAAGACAAAATTACTTTTCACTTGTGAAAAGTACAAAACAATTTCCGCTATAAATCGATGTTCTTCATTCAGAAATATCCCAATAAAGTGGGTCGACATTCGCAAATCTCCGCATATGGGAATTTTGCTCTTTTTTTCTGAGAAATTGTTCCCACTGCAATCTTCTTAGATGTTCTCGGAAAAATCGGACTATGAAGAAAAGAGATAGAGAGAAAAAAAAAACCCGGCTTGTTGTTTATTACTTCGAGCACAGTTACAGTTTCTTCAACTTTTCAAGCTCGATTGCATCGAAATAAATGCCTTTTTTATGAACAATTGTTATTGTCTGGTGGCAATGCGTAGCAAAAATAATCTTCATTCCTGGCAGCATCTTCAGAATTTTCTTATGCCTCTTTTTTTTTCTTTTTTTAAACATTATTATTAGAGTTTGCAACAATGTCGGTGCATCCAACAGGTGAAAAGATTAATATCATCTGTCGTCTTTGTTTCAACGATTTTCGCTACAAACTTTCGTTTAAGAAGGGGAAAGAGCAATGCGGTAAAGCGTTTATTTTGCGATAAGATTGTCGATGCTGCCGTAGATACGGAGTGAAAAATGCTTAGAAAAGTGTTTCTGTGTTCTACCTTGTTAAACATGGCTTTAAGGAATTCGGCATCTTTATTTATTTAAGTGTCTACTTCCTAGTATATCTTCGTTCTGACAAAATCTTTCATGAAAGTGATTTTTTGAAGCCTGGAAATTTACTCTTCGTTCACAATCGTCTTGATTTTTGTAAAATTAATATGTCTGGAAATATCCAAAAAATATCTTCGGATCAAAATGGATTGCTTTATTTATTTATGTTTTGCATTATTTTATGGGAAAGTCATAGAACAGACTCTCCGACCCGCCACGAAGGCACACGGATTAACCATCGACACTGAGTGACCGGACCGCCACAACAACAATGTTCGGGATCTGTGGTTGATTCTTAAAGACTGTCACCGGCCCAGGTACAACTCTCCCCGAAGGGAGTACGTCCCGTCATCGAGGGGTAGCCTAACCCCCACTGTTATTGTAACCACCGAGTTGGCGAGATTCAACCATCATATCGGAAGCATCTCTACGAGGTGCCCCCCTGGGTATTTATTTTATGGGAAAATAGAAATAACTGAAAATAAGATTATTAATATTAAAAATACCATAATATTTGTTTTTGTTAGATAAAAAATAATTCTATAAGGTTACAATGTTCTAATGTTTACCCTACGATCAAACATTATTTTTTTGCTCCTTTTAGATTAGTTCTATCCCTTCTCACTTTACTGCTTATCACAAACAAACCTCGAAGGCATTAGTGGCCTGGTAGTTAGGTCTCTGCTCATAAGCTGTAGGGTTTCAAGTTCGAGACTCGGTTCCCTCGTCTTGTAAGGGGGTCTGATTCACGTTAAATCCATCCGGGCTAAACGTACTCCCAATTTTGTGGTGTGGAGAGGGGATTGTATCACTTGCGCTCAGTCTCATTAGCGCTAATTCATTAAAGGGTGTCATTTGCGCTCACATGGTAGGTTTACTGGGATTTAATCACCTTTGGCAGGTAAACTTGGCGTGGAGAGAGGGGTACCAGTTCAGATAGCGTTCTTGTCATCTGACCGTGGCTCAAAATTACGAGGTCCGTCCCAAAATAGCCCAGTGTTGCATTACAGGGACGTTAATATAATCAAACTAAACCAAAACACAAACAAACCTCAACTGCCAAGTATCAAAAATTGCAAAATAAGAGTTTCCGTGTCTGTAAATTTGGTGCGCAGGCAAACATCAGTGGAGGATTTTCATCCAGGCAAAAAAGGCAGCTACCTAGGAATGTTAGTTTGAGGAAAGCTCGAAAACTGGTCGATTAAATACTTTTTTTCTAATTGCCTAAAAGATAAGTTTGAGAAAAAAATGTGTATTTAATGAATGGAAAAAAATTGAATAGTATTAACACTTTATTAAGTATAATTAATCAGCCTCTATAAATTTCATTACGATCACATAACTATTATAATATTTATAAATTTTAATATCTGCTGGAATAATGTTGTGTATAAAAGTGGATGTTGTGCTGGCTGGAGTCACAACAGATTACATATACTGTCAAATTTAATGAAAAAATTACTTAATATAAATCATTAGTATGTTATCAATGTACTGAAGCCTTCAACTCAATTGCCTGTCATCTTATTAAAAGGGAAAGGACTTCACAATATGCATTACCTGTGGCTGCAAGATATTTAAACCCTTCGTATCAAAATCTTCAGTCAAATATCTTCATATTCAATTGCCGTTTAGAGATCCAGAAAATGGACACCAATTTATGCGCTTACTCGCTATTTAATCGCAGCTCAAAATTACGATGTCTGTTTCTAATCGCTACAGAACAGTCTAGAAACGAGACGTTATACTAATAAATCGAATTTATCTCTCTTCATAAAGGGATTTCTGTCATCTAAATCAAGTTACATGGGACTTTGTGTTAATGTAGTCATGATTAGCTTGCATATCTAGTGTTTCTTCATATCAAGGTGTCCGAGTATTGGTCTCCGTATTGGAGAATATCGTATTTGAGACCAAATTCTACAAAGGGTCTGTTGCATATGCAGTTTTCATATATGTACAACTTTTTAAGGGGTGAACGTCCTCACGTTCTTGCAGAGTGAAGTATGAGGGATGAAGTGCTAAATACAAGGTTGTAAATTCACAAAGTAATTTAAAAATATTCAGTTGGATTAATTTAGTTTATTAAAATTAATTACTAGTTTTGAAGCTATAAAATGTTTATTTTGAAAGATATGTCGGCATCTTAAATCAACGAACGACTAAGATAACTTCTGCGTCATCAGTTACTTTTAGCAATTCTACACCACACCAGCTGAAGAGGATTAAATTATATGTTATTTAACTTCCTTTAGTCAGCATATATGATCGATCTCGCCAAAATTTCTTTATGTACTTTTTCCACTAATTCGGCATCAGCAATAACGTGCCAAGATCTAACCAAATATCCATATAACCAAAAATATTTATTTATTGTATTTAGTTTATATTTATATTGCTTTGTCGAGAGCTTGGTGTCAATGTCAGTCGAGTGTTTGGTGCTAATGGTAGTCGGATGTTTGGTGTCAATGACAATCGAGTGTTTGGTGTCAAAGATAGTCGAGTCTTTGGTGTCAATATCAATCGAGTATTTGTGTCAATAGCAGTCGAGTCTTTGATGTCAATAGCAGTCGAGTGTTTGGTGCTAATGGTAGTCGAATGTTAGATGCTAATGGTAGTCGAATGTTTGGTGCTAATGGTAGTCGAATGTTTGATGCTAATGGTAGTCGAATGTTTGGTGTCAAAGACAGTTGAGTCTTTGGCGTCAATAGCAGTCGAGTGTTTGTATCAATAGCAGTTGAGTGTTTGTATCAATAGCAGTTGAGTGTTTGGTGTCAATGGCAGTTTAGTGTTATTTCATTACATTAACGGCAGTCAAGTGTTGGGTGCCAAACGTTGACAATATTTTAGCTTGACAACGAATGGCAACGTGCTAGCCACAAAATGTATTCCTTTTGGTCTGGAAGTAAAGGTAGGCAGGCAATCAATTTTCCTTTGGTAGATTAATTTCGATCATATTCGATTCATGCACACAATTTAAGCTGAAAATTTAATCAATCTATTTGCTTATAAATTGACAAAAGGGCCGATGTAGGTTACAAAAATGTTTTTGGTCGCAAGGGGATCTGACATACTGAAGTCCATCATGTCGAGGTCAAATTATTCGACGAATAGAGTATTTCTCTTATTCTGTGTAAGGAACAGAAACTACTGTTTTTCAAAGAAATCTCTGGGACACCTAAATGGCTTTGCAGAAACTATTAAAAATATTTTCAGATTTATCCACCTGCTGGGAATTTATACTCTCAAGTTCCCCATTACCAGCCCAACCCAACAGACATTAAAAATCAGTTTTCAGAAACATCTTTATACAACAATGACTTAATAGATTGATTTAAAGCACGCCGCACTTAAGCAAAATGTGCTGAGCGTTTTCCTGTAAGTGTCAGGGTCGTCACGATAGGTATTTTCACGGCCACGGGGCCTTGGAAGATGGACTCATCTTCGTAGGCGTTCCGGTTAAGAAATTCTCAGGCGAAAATATTCATTCCTGCGACGCAGCTCATGCATAAGGATATTCCGTGATGCCCCGCCGCGATAAACGCAGGTGGCACGCCATCCCCTTCCCAACGAAGTGGCGATGTTTATTTTTAGGAAAAAATTGCAAGCACGCTATTTGTCGCCCGAAAAACACTTCAAAAGTCGCCACCAAACGCTTCGTCTTAACCCCAGGTTGCGAAAGGTTCGTCCTGGAGTCACATTTCTAGCGTGTGGGTTCAGGTGCCGGAAAATATTTCAGGTTTCGTGCCCACGTCCCTTGTTTGTTTCAAATTCATTTAACCTTTTAGAGGAAATATGTCAAACTCAACAGAGGAGATGCGTCAAATGGATATATTTGAAGTTTTTGCAGGTAACAGGTGAAACAAAGGCTTATTTCGAAAAGCACAGAACAATAAAGAACACTTGTCGCAAAAATCAACGTCTGTCGGTTATAAGGAACCACTATTCTATCTTGAAGATGGAACCATAGATGATCCATCATGCATAAGGAAGGACTTGGAACACCTCACCATTATTGGAATTAAAACGATTTAATGATGGTGTTTGTAGAGTTGTTCTAGAGCGTAACTAATTAAAATTCAGATTAATTGTTGTTGTTGTTAATAATGGCATTTGCCATGGAGAAGTGTGCTGATGACCGTCAGTGATTTTAAGCCGAATGAGCGTCTCTTGTTTTTGAAATACCGCCCACTTGGTCCAAGAATACAACTTAGCTACCCACTCCTCACATTCACTTGCACAGCCCCTTTTTACGGGGATCCACAATCCTCACAGAAGAACAACGAAGCCCTAACTGCGACTCGAACCCGGGAATTCAGATTAATTGGTTTTGTTAATTACTGCCCTAAAATTGAATGCTTGCTTTAAGATTTCATTGTGACATAGTATCGTTTATAGATTGGTATACTATTTGTAAATTGAGACAATCATGATTAAAAATCGTGTGAAATGCCCTCTTTATATTTAGAGTCATTAAATTTATCAAGTGGCTACATTTTCAGTAGTTACTGCTCATTAAAAAATATTTTTCGTGAGTTTGATTTAGTTTTAAAATAAAAATTAATAAAAAATTTTATATTTCCACCAACTATTTTCAGATGATATTGGCACTCATATATCATTTTTTGATTTGTTTTATATTTCAAAGAATACACTTTCAAGTTATACGCATTTTATTTCTACATAATATGTTGTTTAATTACCACAAATTTACTAATATTCTTAAAGATATCTTACAAAATATTTTTATTTTCTTTAGTTACTATATTTATATTATGCGCGATACACGAAATATCCTGTTTTGTGTGCATATTAGCATTGCAATAAGTGCACATTCCGTAAAACATTGAAGACATACAAATGACGACTAAAACATTTATCATACTAAAATGTTTTGGGATGACCAAACTTTCGAATTTCTGTACATTTCCCTCCCCCACTTGCAATGAGCCATGGTGGCCTGGTGGTAAGGTCTCGGCTTTTAGGTCCGAGACCGGCGCGTAAGCGGATCTGGTGCATGTTAAAACCATCGGATATTAACGTCATCGCCGGCTTTCTGGCGCAGAGGTAGCACGTCTTCCTCGTGTTCTGATAGCCCTGGGTTCGAGTTCCGGTTCGGGCAGGGTTGTTCTTCTGTGTTCTATCTGTGAGATGTGTGAATGCTCCCCCCTCTGTAAAAAGGGTCTGTGCAAGCAAATGTGGTGTGGGTTCCATCCTTACATGAGCTAGAAGTCAGACTTCTGCCTTCGGGTGCTCATGAGTCCCACCCATAGAAGCTATTGCACCTCTCCTTCCGTGGTAAGGGCGGACGCGACATCACATTATCACAAATGTCATCTCGCTGGTGTAGTGCAGAAGTTAGAAGTGGGGTTCTCCAGCTTAGGTGTCGTCCTTGTCATCTGACCATGGTTCAAAATTACGAGGACCTTCCAAAAATAGAGCTAGTGTTGTTTTAAAACGGGATGTTCATATAAATAAACGAACCCGCTCTAATAATATTTTAGTAAATATTTTAAATTAATATTGAATTCAAAGTTATCCATCTTGTGTATAATTAATCTCGTGTTCGCAATGTGTTCTATTTTATTAATCTACATAAAACTGAATAAAACCTTAAGTATTTTCGTCGGTAATTAAAAAAATTGAAAGGTTAAAAAAGAATTTCTGGTAAACTAATGACATTTGACCAAATGGCTGATCTTAGGAAACAGGAAATTCCGTAACCAAAATCACGATTTTCACTTGTTCATGGGATGCAAATGATGAGACACCAGAAGTTTGGTGCCATATTCTCATTGGCCGGCCGAACGTTTAATCAGTTGGCGGTTGAAACATTCTCCCACTAATAGGCTGTGGTAGTAAGAGCCGTCAGTTCAGGTCGGTTCATTTGGCCGCGGATCAAAATTATGCGATTTGTTTCAAAACAGCATTCGAATAGCTTCGAACTAGGGCGTTAATATGAATTAATTAAACTAGTGGTTCCCATGCTTTTCCATAGTCTTCTTTATCTTCTCTATTTACATTACCTTTGCTCATTTTATATTTTCCCTCTATGCTTTTTGTAAAGCTCTTTTACAAAAAGTCTTTTCACAAAATAGTGCATAATTTTTACATTTTACTTTCTCCTATACGAATATAAAGTATTTTCGAAAAATATATTTTTGGCATTGTGTCTATGAGTCTGTCTTTGACAAAGATAATTTAAAAACGCTTTTAAGCTATACGAATTAATTTTGATATATGGTACATACATTTGTAGATTTTAATCAAATTTTAGCCAGCGTCATGTCACAGAGGTAACGCGTCTTCATCGTGATATGGGAGTCCCGGGTTCGAGTCCCGGTCAGGGCAGGATTGTTCTTCTGTGTTCTAACTGTGAGGAGTGTAAATGTCCCCCCCCGTAAAAAAGGGGTGTGTAGGTGAATGTGATAAGTGTGTGCCCTCTTCATATCTTTATATGAGCTATAAGTCAGACCGAGATGGCTTTGGTTGGTAAAGCGTTGGACTACTCGTACTCCTTAGATTACAGGTTCGAAAATCACGGGTCAAAAGATTCCCTGTGTGTGTGGTGGCTGGCTCTCTTAAAATCTGTCGCAGTCGCAAAGTCTTCCATGTCGAGAGTAATATCACTGGGGGGGGGGTACTGGGTCAGAGGTGATCGTTCTCTGTTCCAGGTCTAAACTACGATCTGAGATGTATAAAGGAATTTGGATGAATGAAGTCCGACCCCTAAAAAGGGTTGTGACGTGTATGTAGCTAAGTCGTACTCTTGGCCCTAGATGGTGCTACTTGTAAAAATAAGAGACGCTCCTGTCGGCTTAAATCTGCTGCTGTATCAGCAAGGGGCTTGCCTATGGCAAGTGCCATAAGTAACAACAACAACAACAGACTGCTGCCCTCGGATGCTTAGAGGTTTATGCCCTCAGAAGCTACTGCATCACTCCTTCCGTTGTAAAGTGAACACGTCATCATCATCAATCAATCAAATTTTAAGCAAAATCCGTTCAGAAGAAATTTGTCTTCCCGGGTGTTTGAATACGAGTTAACATGATAACTGTAAAACTAAGAGAGCTAGATAGATAAGATTGGGCACATAGATTTAACGTCTATATTGTAGACACTTGTCAAATTTTGAGCCAAATCCAACTACGGGTTGACTGTCTGTCGGTTTGTACAATCAGAAACCTGTAAACGCGATAGTTGAAAAATGCAGTGACTTCAATATATCACATTTGTTATGGTATTTTGTGACTACAAATGCAATCTTGTGTCAAGCCATTTTATTTCAATCAGTAGATAAAACGTATCTAAAACACAGATTCAGTTTTTCGATACTATTAATCTAGATCATGGTTAATTGTCTAATGACACTCATGGATGAGACGAACAGATTCTGAAAAAAAAAAAACTTAAATGCACGCCAAAAGTTAATACATTGTAACTGTTGTAATTCTCTGCATGTAAAGAATTCTCTGGATCAACAAATTTATTAAAAAGAATGCGAGACTGTTTTGGGAAGACCACGGAAACTGATTAATTTACTGAATTTTGAAATTTTCTTTTTGTAAAAAGAATAATTGCTTTTCTGGAAAATATGAAGAATTAAAACCAAGATTCACGATCTCGACATTCTAATTCCATTAGATTTTTCAAATATTTTTGAATTTAGTTCTCAAACAGTTCTCATTCTCTCTGTTCGTTCAGAGAGAACTTAATGCTTTAAATCAGAGAGAACTTAGTTCTCATTTCTCTCTGATTTAAAGCATGAAGGATCAAAATGCTTTGTTCTTTAATTTTTAAATTTGGTTTTCTGCTGAGTTTAAAATGATAGTGGGGTTGTGGGGATAGTCGATCCATTCAGTGAACAAGCCGTAACAAAAGCTGAGCTAAGTGTCCGTCATCATGATCAACTGATAGAAATTTCAAGTGATCAGTCAGATAAAGTAACTTTTAACATAGCTTATATCGACAAATTTTTGGATAGGTATTAAAAAGGAATACCCAGAACTGTCCACAACAGCATTAAAAAGTTTGTTGCCATTTTCTACACATTACAACTGTGAGCACGGATTATCCATAATGATAAATTTAAAAACAAAATCAAGAAATCGTTTGACACTGGAAAACGACATTGCTTTGTGCGTTACGAAGCTCATTCCAGACATTAAAAAAATTGTTAATTCCAAACAAGCTCATGCATCCCATTAAACTAATAGAACACAAAAACCAACTTGTATGCGTATTAAAAGCTTTATGTGTACTCTTTTTTT
>JAOUZG010052078.1:455116-486343 GCA_026289955.1 Argiope argentata | reverse complement strand
ATATATATATATATATTAACAATGTTTTTTTTAAATGTTCCCTACTGGGATGCTTTGATATTTATCAATTAGTTTCTATTCAATTTTGTTGAATTAAAGTTCTGTGGTGAATGAAATAATGGATAAGGCGAACATTACTTAAAAACAAAACAAAGATTTTTATTTCATGTCGACATGAGAAAATGGGTGCTTAAATTTGGTTGAGACAGGAGAGAGCATCCCCCCTTTTCGCCGAGAATATTTAGCGCCAAATATGGCAACCCGATGTTGTCGTTGGAGGATATCTTCCTCCGGGAGATAAGACGCAAGAGCGCGAGGAGTTGGCAATTTTGAAAAGTGCGCCAAGAGGTGATGTTCTCCACGGATCAACCAATTGTTGTCATTTATTGTCAATTGTTGTCATTTAGGCTTTTATATATACGCAGGTACATATTACCATTATAACTAAGATATGCAGTTACAGCTAATATATAGGTATGAATAAACGAATTGGATTGCTGGTGGATAGTTACTAAAATTAGAATCCAAGTTTTGAGTATGGAGACCACAGTCCCTCTTAGGTCGTTTCTGCCTGGACAGAATAGGCTGTTACCTAAGGGTACTAAGCAGGCAAGGGCACGGGAAAATGTTGATTAAAATCTTTTATTTCTTTACTTAAATAAATATGTTAAAAATACAAATCACAATTAATGAATAAACACAGGGCCTGATAGTAAAATTCTGAGGTATATCAACACTATCACGATACCATTTCTCTCACAGGAAGCATGTTCCGTCATCAGAGTGGAAACAACCTGATCCCAAACCATTTTTACATCTCTGGAAAAATAAGATTCCGCTGATTTATTTTATGCTTTCCCAAGAGGGGGAAGGCGAGGCGAGGGAGCAAACTTAAACATGGCATCTAAAATCTAATTATAACTAGTTTTTAAGCCCCCCCCCACACACACATGTTATGCGATAAACACTGGATTCAAAATTAATATTTCACATAAATCGCTTGAGAATAAGTTGACACCATTAAAAATAAATTTTTACTTAGTTATTCGAAAGAAAAAGTCTATTTTTATAAACCTTTAGCAAGGTGAAGAAGCGAGTCTATATCCTCATTAAATCATTCGAAACTTCCTTAGAAATCTGTCTGAAGACAATACAACGAAATTCGATCTTGCGTCACGCATCAATAGAGCTAGTTAGACCTTTTTCCCCCTGTCTCTTTCTTAACGGCGATATTAAGAGAAAATCTGTTGAGTAAAGAAAAATGCTATTTTATTGCCGCTTTTGACGAATTTTTCGAGCGCATTTGTTAAATCATGCATATGTTAATGTCTCTTAATTAATAAGCTATCAGTGGCATCATTCAAAGATAAGTTTGATGAACTTGATTTTCCTCCATGGATGTTAATTACGATTACATGCTTGATTGAGATCGTGCTATATTTAAATGAAGTATAATAACTTAAATTAGGAAAATGGTTTAGAACTTTTTATCCCATGTGTTTTATTTCCTTTGATAATTTAAAGCTTATTGCTTTTACCAGATTATTTTACCGTACTATGTTCCATAAAATTAATGACATTCTTATGAATACACGGGTAAATTATTCGTATAAAAGAATAAAAAAATAAATAATTCGAGTTGAAAGAGGGGGGGAATAAAAAAATAACATTGACATTTAAAGATATAATTTTTCAATATAAAATTTTAAAGGTTTTTTAAAGATATTTATATAAGGTAATGTAAAAAAATAAATTGACAAGATTTGTTAAATATTTCAATATTCATACAAAAAACTTTCTTCAAAATAAAATAATAGAGACTTCAAGATAAAATAATAATGAGATTTCATTAAACGTTATCAATAAAAAAAAGGAGGAAACAAACTGCGATTTTATCTTTTTGGAAACAAGCAATATCATTGTAATTACGGAAAAAAAAAGAGCAATGTATAATTAAGTTTTCAACCAAGATGTTTATGACTATTTTAATTTCATCTCGGAACAAATTTTATTTTTGAGAATAAATCAATACGATTTAATAAACTTACCATTTAATAATCAACGATATTTACACGTGCTTGTCAAGTCAGTGCACTTTTAACGGTTAACCATTAACGGAACCCCAATCATCGCGTGTCACTTTATTAACAATAATTACGAAGAATGTGTTTTTAATTACATGGCACCCACAGAAAAAGCGATCAACAAGACGTTGACCATAGTTATATTGAAAAAAAAATCCTGTGAAAAAAATAATGAGACGCCCGCCTTAAACAAAAGCGTTATAAAAAAAAAAAGAAGAAAATCGGTTTGTTCACACACGAACGTTTTCCAACAATGGCGCCCTACTTATTCATCTTAAAAGAATACTTTAATCTAATATCGTCTGATCGACAGTTAAGGATCGTTATATGAATTTTTCCCCCAGTCGTTATAATCAGAGTGTGACGATTGTTTCAGTGGCAGCAGCGTAGCAGCAAACGATAATTTTTCTCTGTATTGTTCTTCTCTTCTCAAGTTAATGTTTGTTCTTCTTATTTGCTTATAAAGCGTTTGTTGATAACTCATAAGATAAAGTTCGATCATTAAATGGGAGCTATTTTAAATGAAAAAAAGTTATTTGTTTCTACTTACATCAAACGATCGAATTCTGAAAGTTCTTCTTCTTCTTCTTCTTATTTATTTATTTTCTTCTTGGAAATGAATTGAAACATTTTACGCAATTGCTTCGTACTCTTTTATTAGTTATTTTTTATTTCGTATACATATTAATTTTTACTAAAATTATTATGATGTTTGAAACATAAATAAAATGATCGATTCACCTGTTTGAACAATATTATCGATAGAAATATCGATAATAAAATCAAAAACTTCAATCGATGTTATTAGTAATAAAATCAAAAACTCCAATTTATAGGTTTTTCGTAATGATTTTTAAAAACTGCTCTGTATATGAAATTTGAAAAATAACAGTTAATGTTTAGGATCTAAATTTTTAAAAACAACAACTTATGAATAAAGTAGAAATTCAAAATCAAAAGAACAGCTCGGAATATTCAATTTGAAAAATAAATTTAATATTTAATAGTATTTATTTTATACTAACATTTAATTGAACTATCAAAATTGAACATTTAATTGAATTCAAGATGAAACATTCCAGATTTATTTAATTAATTATATTAAGCAAGGAGAAGTTCTAAATTGTCCAATCAAAATTACAAACTTAATCTTTTGGTAAAACAGCTGTTCACAGTCTTTAATATACTGTTTCGAGTCTTTTTTCGTTTTAGTCGTCATTAAAATTTTTTGTTTTCACATTAATACTTTATCAAACGACACGCATTTATTTGCTCTGATTGTAGAATTGTTTCATTATTTATTGTTTAGCATTAGTATAAATTTAACAAGCAATTAAGATCATTAAATTTATTGATGTTAAAGTTTGATTCAAAAATCTTAAAATAAGATAGCGTATGATATAAGATATAAGAGAAAACAAAATTAAAGAAAATTCGACCATCTAGTCTGGAAAATAATAGCATGATAGTGTTTTAGGTTTGATTAATCTATCTTAAAATTTATTTTTAAAATTTTCTTTTGATTCTTTTTGGTGTTTTAGTCTTGATTAATCTATCTTAAAATTTATTTTTTGAATTTTCTTTTAATTCTTTTTAGTGTTTTAGGTTTTATTAATCTATCTTAAACTTTATTTTCAAAATTTTCTTATAATTCTTTTTAGTGTTTTAAGCTTGATTAATATATCTTATAATTCTTTTTAGTGTTTTAGGCTTGATTAATATACCTTAAAATTTATTTAAAAAAATTTCTTTTAATTATTAGGACAGATAACATGAACATAAAAAAGGGCATTTAATATTATAGCAAGGAACATAGGCATCATTTGAATTACTGAAACAATATAATGTCAAATATACTTAAAATATCTTTTAAATTATTTAAATTAAAAAAATAAATTGTATGTAAATAAAATTAGTTTCACAATAAAGTTTATCTTAAAAATTTTGAAATTTTTCAAAATGGTTTCTAAAAATAAACTCCAAACTCTTTAAAAGTTGTAACTAGTTATTAATTAAAATTTTTAAAAATATATTTTAGATCAATACCTATGAACTAAGAGATAAGTAGTGCTCAGTTTGGTACTCTGCTGCTTATTATCTATATACCCAATGGGGCGTTTTAAAAGATTTTTTCCATATGATTTATCATTATTCAAAGATAAAATGTCAGCCTGTAAATTTAATTCTTTCAAAAGCCATGCTATAACTTAAAACAGCATTTAACAAACGAATATTTATGTTTTTGTGTGCTATTTACGGCACATTGAAATGTATATCAATGATTTTAGTTCTATAACGCACCCTGAAATAAATTAGGTTGAATATCCCCTCCCCTTCTACAATTTTCAATAAGAACTAAATGTATTCTTTTTTTCAATTCCTACTATTAGTTCACACTCTCCCTTATACATATATCTTAAATACTTTTTATTCGTCCACTCAAGTTCAAATACAATTTTAAAACCTGTAGGAGATGACACTTGATGTTAAAGCAGTTTTTAAAAAAATATTAATCCATTAATTAAATTTTACTAATTTTTAATACTTTAAATTGAGTTTTAGAAGTTTGTAATGAAAATTCAAATCAACAGGCAGTAACTCAATCGGTGAAATGCAGGGATTTTCAGCATGTTTCATGTGAGGGTGAAGAATTCGAGTTCAATTCTGTATAAAATTAATAATTTTTGATAAATTATTTTTATTAATTGTAATTATTCAATAAAATGTAACTAAACTAACATTTTTCTTTGCTGACCTAAGTAGAAAGTGACTTTTTTTCTTCATATCACTTGTTTTAATCGTTGCTTAATGCCATTAAAATTTGCCAGAAAATGGAATAATAGAATTTTTAGGCTATCGTGGATGGCGGAAATAGAATTTTTTTTTCCTCGCCAAATTTCACGGACAGATGACTGTCAACTAATGCCACAGCGGAAGTACTTCACACTTGCGATGAGTAATTGTTCCACCAGAGAAGCCTCTTCAACTGATTGCTTTATTTTTTAATGAATTTAAAACATCTTCATCGGACTGAAGTTTGTATTTCGCCATTTTTTTAAAACTTAAAGTGAACATATTAACGTCTCAAAAAACTGTGACCGTAACTGCTTTAGAAAATGAGCCAGACAAACAATCGAACCGCAAACATAATCCCGCTACTTAGAATCGTCTAATAGAAGTAAATAAAATAGTTTTTTAAGCTTAGAAGGGGAGAAGCGGGTTAACGCAGAGTTCGTGGCTTCTTTTGAGTAAACAAGCTTATTGTTGGAAGTCACTTGTCTGTGAAGGTTTGGGCTTTTCTCCGCGTTGTTTTCATGAAAGGCCATCGGGAAAAGGGATTCTGAGGCGGGAGAAACTTTTTATTCTAAATTCATTCTTTGCAGCAGAATTGTTAGTAGTATATCCTCTTGGAATAAGGAATCTTGGAATATTTTCTTTTGATGAATACAATTGGCCTTTAATTTTACACATTAAATTGATTTGCTGAAAATACTGAGTGAATTACAATGAATCTGTACCTTTTAATTGGAAAATGATTAAAATATTATTTTTAAAAAATTTCGGTTGTACATACAAAGTTAGCCTACCCCCTTTTTTCTTGTTTTTTTTAATCTTCTAGTACACAAGTGTATAGCCAGCGTCCTGGCACATATGTAGCGCGTCTTCCTCTTGTTCTGAGTGCCCCGGGTTTGAGTCCCGATCAGGGTATGGTTGTTCTGTGTAGTGTCTATGAGATGTGTGATTGTGCTCCCTCCCCTGTAAAAAGGAGCTTTGCATGCGAATGTGATGAGTGTGTAGCTAAGTCCTACTCTTGGCCCTAATTAGTGTTACTACAAATACAAGAGACACTTATTCGGCTTAAAACCCTTGATATCAGCACGCTTGCTCATGGAAAGTGCCATTAGTAACAAGAACACAAGCATATAAAAGATTTTTCTGAATAGCTAGTCTTTTGATGGCTATTTGAATTCCATTTTTTTTTAATTATGAGCTTTTTACCGGCGTAGCGCCACTTTTGGCACACATCTAATCATCGTCAGAATACATAAGAATGCAAAGTAGATAAGATATGTATAATATATTTGCATGTTCTTCTAAATTTATTTTAATGAAATAATTCTAATTTAACTAATTTTTGAAAATTTATTTTATTACCCAGAAATTTGTGTGCGAAGATATGCTTATTATACCTTTGTAAACAATTGGGGAAATATATATCTCCAAAAAAAGTCAATGAAAACGCATAGTGCTTCATAACAATCATTTTAAATAAAGGGTTTAACAGGGCCCGACTTAGCCTAGTTGGGGTCCGGGGCAAAAACTTCTTTGGGGCCCTCTTTGCTTTATTACGTTAGTAATAAAGAACATTCATGAAAAAGGGAAACGTAAAATAAAATTTCTATGCGATTTGGGGGCCCCCTCCTACTTGGGGGTCCGGGGCAACTGCCCCCTATGCCCCTGCCTTAGTCAGACTCTGGGGTTAAATCAATATCTGTTTCTTTGAAAATAGATATGACAATCCGTACAGTCTTTATTTTTAAAAAATTAGAAGAAATGTGTATCAATCAAAGCTAGTTTGTGGTTATAGTAAATATGTAGTTCAGGAATGATGTTAAAAAAATATTCATATTTCAATTCTTTGAATATTCATCGCTTGATTCATATTTATTATATCATTGTCATGTATGTAATGCCCATATATTTTCATACATGTTCGTTCTGAAATCCTACAATAGGTTGAAAGATAATGAAATTAAGAATAAATTTCTAATTTAACAAAATTTTATTTTTTACAATGGTATATTTTTATTTGTGCATTTTTGCATTATATACTAATTCGAATACAAATTAAAATACATGCCACTGTGTAAAATGAGAGCGTAATTCGATTTAAATAGTAGTTAACGAGAAAAAGCAATGAAAAATAAATCGAGAATAAAGAAGGTGTTTGCATAAGAGGGAGAGAGCAAGCACCGTATTCTTGGCTGTGTGCCAAGTATAACCCGTAACCAGAGCAGCTGCAGCATTGCTGTGTTAAATTGGGACGAAATTTTCTTTTCCGTTTTCAGCTGTTCACTTATTGCTAAAATAATGAATTCTGATGCTTTCTGGGACTGATCCCTGGACAGCCCCGACTGGACTATTCTCTTCTTATTTATTCATTTTCTCTCTTTTTTCAATGCTGTTATTATTGTTTCCCTATTTTTGCTATTCATCGAAATCTTTAAAGTGGACAAAAATAGCTAAAACAGTTCTTCTGTTAAGACTATTATTCGAGCCAATAAAAGATATAGATAAATTTGGCACACATTTTGATATAACAATTGGCAGTTCTTCTGTTAAGGCTTCAAAACGATTTTAAAAAGAGAAAATAAAATTTAAAAATAATTTCAGAGATGCTACAGTTTTACAGCCTTAACAGAAGAACTGCCAATTGTTATATCAAAATGTGTGCCAAATTTATCTATATCTTTTATTGGCTCGAATAAATAATACATTTACTCTCAAAAATGCTTTCCGTGATATGTAATCATAAAAGGCCATATGCCACAAGTGATTTTAATTGTTTCATCGAAATATCGTATGTTTTGGCGTTCTTGATTTTTGACGTACGATATAATTTGATTTCAATTAAACAGCAACGAAATGTGAATTCCATATGCACACTTTATTCATCAATTAAACTCTCTACATAATGAAATTTATTTTAATTTTCGTTTATAAAGGCATTATAAAGTGCCGCCGTTGACAGACTTACGTGGATGACCTTCTAATTCAAAGAAAATGGAACTTAATCCGCCCGCAATGATATCTTGATTCAGCGACTGCGATGAAAGGAATTTATTATTACATCTTAAGGTGAGTCAATAAAACATGATTCAAGGCTAACAGTGGATTTGCTGACCACTAAAGAAATTTCCAGACTAACTCCGAAACGGAAAGAAATAACTATCCTTCCTTTTTAATGACTAAAATTTTAAATTTTAAACTATTAGAGAGAAAATGTCTGCTAACTCTTTTGATAAGGGTCTGTAGATAAATATTAGGTTGATATAAGGTCTTACAGCCAAGCTTTGCATATCTATTAATTCTTTACTGCATGAATCAATAAAAGGTTGAAAAAAGTTGTTTCACGGTGGAAATAGCTTTATTTAATTATCAATAAGACATATTAAAAGAAATATAATGAAAGAGCTTTATGTTTTGGGGTTTTTTTACGGGATCATATATGGGCTCGTAAATAGTATAGAAAATAGTTGAAAAGCGGAAAAATTATTATACGTCGAGAAAGATGAGTATATCGACTCCATGAATATATTTTTTTTGTCAAAAAGTACTAACGTTTTACTCTGTTATCGTTTTTTTGAAAATGAATCTTTCTCACTTCAATTCTGCATTTTCACCCACTTGCACAAAAGTGAGGTTATTTCGGAAGGTTATAAAATAATGGACATTTTTTTCTCGTTTTATTATTGCTAAATATATATTTGATGGATTAAAATAGTTTGAATTATTTTATAATACTTAATTTGTAAATAAAATAGAATCAAAACTACAATACCATATATGGGTTCATATGCATACCATATATGCCCATGGGGTTAGATCTAGCGATATCCAGCCATATATCTATCATACCTTAATCTAGCGATATGAGAGCCATTCTATTTTATTGCCATAAATATTTTCAAAAATTTCAAAAAACGGCTTAAAAATCTAATATAAATAGCAAACATTTTAAAAAGAAGTCTACTTTGCATGGTCTCCTCAAAACTTTTTCGCATACTTCCGAATAATTTTGTCATACCTGAGAACGCCTTACGTGGCATTAGCTTGCAAAATTTATGAAATGTTAACTTTTGGCATGAAAATAACGTTTTTACTGAATATAACGTTTAATCCTTAGAAAATTAATTGGCATTTATTACCTGCCATGCTTAATAGTATCCAAAAATGAAATGTGTGTGTTAGACATTCCATTTTTGGATACTATTAAGATGTCCGATCAAAACAAAAATTTGGCAAGAAAGTGCCACAAAATCCCATAAAAAAATTGATATATTGAATTCACTGCGTATCTGATTTATCGCGTTATCATTGTTTTTAAAAATACGAACAGACAGGTTGTCAACCCGTAATTGGATTTGGCTCAAAATCCGACAGGTGTCAATACTATAGGTATTAAATCTAAGTATTGAATTTTATCTATCTACCTTTCTTTGTATTGTAATTATGGTGTAAACTTATATTCAAACAACCGGACATATGGACTTCCTTCCAACAAATTTTACTAGAAATCTGATATAATTCAGCAAATTTGGTGAAAAGACAGCACACTTAATTTCAGCTGTCTAATTCAAAGCCGTTTTGATTTAATCTTTGTCACAACCAGACAGACAGACGGACGTTTCCCAAAAATGTGTTTTTAGAACTCAGAAAGGCCCAAAAAATGGAGATCCGTCAAAATCTCGAGTAAATTTTTTTTGATGATTACTATACCACGTACACAAGGGAGTAAGAAAAATGTGGTCGTCAGCTGTATCTATTTATTCAATTCCTACTGTCAGCTCACACTCTTTATATATATATATATATATATATATATATATATATATATAATTCAATTTTTTTAATCGTTAATACTTTTTATACAACCAGTCAAGTTATAGTACATTTTTTAAAACTTGTAGTGAAAGACATTTGATGTTAATACATTTTTTTAAATATTAGTTCATTAATTTTTTATTTATTAATTAAAAACTTTCTCGTCCAAAATCATCATTTCTCCGTCGTCAAATGAGTAACTAATTCATTTTGTTTTTTCCCCAACAATAATGAGGTTAGGCTTAACATGTTTTCGACTGATTATTTTAAACGGTTCTGTTTATTTTCATAATGTTTGATGCATTTAAAATCAAACTGTTAATGAGTCCATTTTTCGGATTCATTTTGAAGTACTTTCAAACTAAAATAATGCAGAATAAAGAAAATTAGAAATTTTTAATCTGTATTGATATCTCCAACTGATGTAGAAAATTATTGCATATTGTGTTGCCACAATTGGCTTTGAATCCTCAATTGTCATTGAAAATTCAACACTAGTATAAATTTCTGATCTATTATTTATAGTATTTTTAATTGTTAGGGCGGGATAACCTGGTTGTTATAGCGTTGGGTTCACATCCCTTGGGCTGCGAGTCCGAACACCATATTTAGAAAGGAGAATGGAAAATTTTCAGATAATACCCTTTCTTTTTTGCCGCTTAATTCTGTAATATTTAGATACATATTTATGTGAATTGTAATTATTTAATAAAATTTTTCTTTGTTAATCTAAGTAAGAATTGATTTTTAAAAAAAGTTTTTTCTTTATATTATTGGTAGAGAAATTGCTAATCCTCAATACTAAATAATGTATTGAAACGTCATAAAATAATTCTAAATAATCAGTCTTTTTCGGTGTCACATTTTGTTGCTCAAACCAGATTATTATATGTAAAACCATTTAAGAAGACCCCAAATGTGTAAAATATCAACACGCCAATTTAATTTGTGTCCTTTATATGGTAAATATGATGACGTACTCACACAGGATTAGCGCATCTTTCCCATGATATGGGCTTCCTGGGTTCGAGTCCTGGTTCGGGCATGGTTGTTCTTCATCTGCTCTATCTGTGAGATGTATGAATGTACCCCACTTTAAAATAGGGGCTGTGCAAGTGAATTTGATACGTGAATAGTTGACAGGGCCTGACTTAGCCTAGTTGGGGCTCGGGGCAAAAACTTTTTTCGGGCTCCTTCTGCTTTACTACTTCAGTAATGAAAAACATTTATTACAAAAGGTAACGTAAAATAAACTTTTTATTCGCTTTAGGGACCCCCACTTATCTTGGGGCCCGGAGCAAACTGCCCTTGCCTTAGTCAGGCCATGGTAGTTGAGACGTACTCTTGGCTCTAGTTGGCGCTACTTGAAAAACGAGAGATGCACCCTCGGCTCGACGACTGTGTGAGCAAGCTTTTTCAAGACAAGTGCCATTAAAATCAACAATATTATAAATATATCCTTTGATACCACTAATGGATATGACTAATAATTCGATAAGTATTTATAGAATATTCTTATAATGCAATTTCTAACAGTTATTTTTAATGATTGGTACCATTTAAAGCCGGAGTATATTTTATAACTGATATTTTAAACAAAAATTCACGGCCTCAAACATTGATCTCCTATAAGAATAAATTAAATAATTGTCATGGTTTATTTATTTTTTCTATTTTCAAATCATCTAATCTTTTTTGGATACTCTTAATAACTTATGTTGATTAAACAAATATCAAAATTAATAACTTATGTTGATTAACAAATTGAAAGAAAAAAGCGCATTTTATGTTGCTATTTTTGGTAATAGTGAGGCGGGAGGGTTTCGATTTAAATTTTAATTCTTGATATGCAATAAGTCAACTTCAGAGATCCGTACAGAATATTCATGACTAATTTTGATGACATCAAAAAATTATCTTTGTAGTTGCATGTTCAAGCTACTGCTTTGTGCCTCTGTTTATTTTAACACAAATTGTTCTAGTTCTGTGAAATGAGTTATTAAATATAAGAAAATGAAATATAATTACTTAGAATTTTTGAAATGTCGGAGACAGGAAAAAAGGGGCGTATCTTGAATCAAAAGAATATTGTTGTTTCTAATGGCACTTGCCTATGGACAAGCTCGCTGCTGGACCCAGCAGCAGATTTAAGCCGAAAGGAGCGTCTCTTGTTTTGAAGTAGCAACAACTAGGGCCAAGAGTACGACTTTTGCTACACACTCATCTCATTCGCTTGCACAACCCCTTTTTACAGGGGGGCACATTCACACATCTCACAGATAGTACACAGAATAACAACCATGCCCGAACCAGGACTCGAACCCGGGACCTCCTGAACACGAGGCAGACGCGCTACCCCTGTACCAGCAAGCCGGCAAATATGTTGTTGTTGCTACTAATGGCACTTACCATCGACAAGCGTGCTGACGGCCGTCAACGATTTTAAGCTGGATGAACATCTCTTCTTTTGGAGTAGCGTCGATTAGGGCCACTAAACTACACACTCATCACAGTCACTTGCACAGCCCCTTTTTACAGGGGGGAGAATTTACACTCCTCACAGATAGAACACAGAAGAACAACCATGCCCTATTCAGGACTCAAACCCGGGGTGTCCAGATCACGGGGAAGACGTGCTACCTCCGTACCAGGACGCCGTCGAATCAAGAGAATAAATGAGTCGAATGGAATTAAAAACTGAAAGTAAAAAATTATACGAAGTTAAAAGTCTATAAAACCAATTCAAATGTCAATTAAAGCATCATCTTGAGAGTTTAAAGATACCAACTGCCACTTTTTTTCTTTGTTCTTTATCTTCTAATAACAACTATAGATTGTTAAAAACGAATAGGCCGTTAGAGCGAAATAATTTTAAGATAGAATTTACTACTATAACTTGTTATTTACAAAAAAAAAATAAAATAAAAAAAAACCTCCATAAAATTAAAAAGGTAAAAAAAAAAACCTTTTTTATCTTTTCAAACAAATGTGGAGTAATAAAGGAATTACCCACAAAATGATGTATACGTGTCAATATTTTTAACTAACACTTGTTCTGAGCAAACATTTAAAAAATAATTTAATAAATAAATTAATTAATTTTTATTTCAGAAAAAAAAAGAACTTTATTTCATACCATGCATTATACTTGGATACTTCAAGGAACAATAACTGATTAATAATAATGTAATAGTGCAATACTGTAATAGTGAAGTTTATTTCCTAAATTTCCTTTTTAAAATTATCGAAGTTCACTTCAATGGCAAATATGAAGATCGATCGTATCTTTTCTCTTTATGAGTGAATAAATGATTCACGCTCTGCGAATGTCAGCAAAAGAAACATTAACCTGTTTGATTTCGTCTCTGCACTTCTGGACTCAATGTCACACCTTTGACTTCTTATAAACAGCGGAACACCTGCGTCAGCACGGGCAGCTGGTGAAATGCTATCGTTTTCTACCATCGAGCATTTGCACATTCCTGAAATGAAACCTTCTACAAATACCAGAAGTGTAAGCTAGAATTCGCAATTACATGAAGATAGAAAATGAAATGGAACAAAGGCTTGATCTATCCTTCCTCCTCTTTTCCTTATCCTTCACTCCCTATACCCCCAACCGGTAAAAATAATAATAATAAATATTTATTACTTTACTTACCAAGAGAACAAATTGTAATCGTAAAAGAAAAGAGCCTCCCCCTCCCCCCAAAATTTTGACGAAAATCTACGTTTCATACCTCTCTGAAGCCAAAAAACATATTTTTGGGATTATGTCTGTCTGTTTGACTGTAAACACGCTAATTCAGAAACGTTTTAAACTAGACGGAGGAAATTTAGCAAATATATGTTGATATTTTAAAATCTAAATTAAATTCTAACTAATTTCTTTATCTTAATTTAGCCCATATTAACTTTATTCTAAAAATGCTCTTTTATTTCCTGATCCAGTTTTCCTCCTTTTTATTTAATTAATTCAGCTCGAGCTCTAAAATTACTGAGATCGACAACTTCCCACTTTCCAAGTGAAGAGATAAAAAAAATCTGTCAGTCCAAGCACATTCTTTTAAAATGTACCTGTTTTCCCTTTACATAAATCGACAAGTATGAAAAAATCCCTATCCCAATCTAACAGTGTATAATCATGGGGATAAATATTTCGCTCTCTCTTTTCTCTTTTCGCTCTTGTGCCATGCTGTGTATTGACGTATCGTGTGATTTCTTGCTTGTACTTAGAGTATGGCTCCCGGAATGAAACAAAAAAATTACAAAAAAGTCTTCAAATTACAATTTTAAAATTACAAAAGTGTCCCCTCTATCTTCGACCACGAAACAAACGTATTTGAAACTTGAGTAAAGATGAGCCGCATATTGACTGTAGGAATTCAATTTATTTGTCAAAAAAAAAAGGATAACGTTCTGGAGGTAGCGCATTTCGCGCTTTTATGAAATAGATGTTTTCTGCGTATTTCGTATTCTGCATTTCGTGAGTAAAAATGATTTTTCGTCTTTTTTTCAAACGTCCTTCTGACTATTTCAAAATGTATTCGTTTGCAACCTGCAAGCCCTTTTGGAAAATTTGCTACTCTGATCAGTGATAGTTCAAGTTGATTACAAAAGTTGATCAACAAAATATTTGCTACTCTGATCAGTGATAATTCAAGTTGATTAGGATGCAGTGTCAAACTCAAAAAAAAAAAAAAATTGCTACTCTAGTCAATGACAGTTCAAGTTGATTAGGATAATTATGCAATATTAAATTCTAATCGGAAATTTGCAACTGTTATCAAAGGCATGTTACACAGTGTAAAATTCTTAAGGGAATTTTGTGACGGCATAAATACTTACACAGTGTCTAATTGAAAATTTGCTATTGTTGCCTTTGACATCTTAAGTTGACTCAGTAAGCATATCTTTCTCTTTTGTTAAACAGCCGAGAAAATTAAATTGTTTCATCGTAATTCTATTTCAAACACTAAATTAGGTAACATACATTTAAAGCCCCACTTAAACCGAACCTAAAAATTGCTCATCACAAAGAAAACAGAATGGCCGAAGGATATCTCTCACCTTATTTAAGAATTATTCCTTTTTTCATTTGATTAAGCCTATCGTTTTAGCGATAATTCTTTATATAGAGCCATCCATTTTAGTTGTGATTCCGTTGATAAAAGTGGACATTCCTTTTACGATAGTCATCTATTTAAGAATATTCTAATAAATAATCACCTGTCTAAGCGATTATTTGTAGAAATGTAATATGTGAATTGTTCTATAACTGTGTTCTCCATTAATCAGTGGTAATTGAACTGTTTTTATGTATACTGACTAATATAAAAATTATTTTTGTAATTACTAACAATTATTGACTCAGCAATACTAGTAATATACTTTTGTAAGATAAAATTTTAGATTTAAATTAAAAGGTTGTCTATTTTCAAGAAAATCTTTTTTTAAATGCATCGTTTACAGAGTTGACTATAACATAATATAGCAATCTAAAATTACATTTTTTTTACATCTGAGAAAAAATAATGATTTATCAAAAATTAAATTAATTGCGAATAAATTTCTTAAAATTATAAAATAATATAAATTTGACATATTAAGATTAAAGATTAAAACTATCTTTCTATTTCTCTCTCTCTCTCTCTCTTTATATATATATATATATATATATATATATATATATATATATATATATAAACACGTTAAGGATAACGAATAAGGCACAGAAATTGTGCTTATTACTTACTTCAGATTTTTTCATTCGTTGTATGTTTTACAAGTGCATTGAATCCAACGATTCGCTCAGCTAATCAATCGAGCTAAAAAATATTATTAGAAATATTCTGCAGATGTTTCACTATTTCTCCAAAAGAATACATTAAATTAGAAGAAAGAAAATATAAATGAAATAAAGAAACAGATTTCAAACAAAAAGTTTAATAGAGCGCAAAAATAGCTTAAGCATCTCGGGAAAGGTAATCATGAAAAGGTTTCAGATCAATTAAAGGTTTTTCGAAAAATGTACCAAAATCGTAACAATTGGAAAAAAAACCCTGCTTTTTTTGAATAAATACCAGAAAATACCAGAAATGGTAACGAATGGTTTCAGGAGGTATGCAAACAAAATGGTGACAAATCGCCACAAAATATTTCAGTTTTGGAAACCGTACAATAATTTTGTCTAAACCGTATCGTTTTGACTTCCCTATGGAATTCGATAATCATAACAATACTTTCTAAAACAATTCTTTTATTTAAAAAATGATTATTGTAATGTCCTGATATTCAAAAAAAAGTTTTTAATGATATCAATTTCATTTCTGAGCAAGTTCTTCTTTAAAAGGATTAATAGTTTTGATTCTATTTTATACATTATATGAAAACAAAAATGTTTTTAAATACTGGGATGAAATTCATACTATACATCAAAGCATTTATTCGCGTGTTTTTACCAGTCATTAATACAGTAGTAATATTTTCATTTCCCCACCGCTTTTTTTTCATAATATATATACTTTTTTAATTGGAAGTATACTGATCGAATTTATGCTTTGCAGTCGCATCAAATAATAAATTTATCATTTAACAACCTAAAAGGTCGGTAAACTGAGAGAATGAAATGGTTGCCAAAGACTGCCAGTTTAATTTAAGATATATCTTTCGTGCAAAGAGTTTCAACCTTAAAAATCGTTCCTGAGGGAATTCTACTGTATTAACAAAGTAAAAAGTTCCTGAAAAAAAAATGCTATTCAAAATGAACGTATCACATAAATTATCCGTAAATAAATAGTAGATTATATAGAAAATTCTGAAATTTTTTTACCTTCTTGTTTTTAAAAATTATCTCTGATATTTATATCCTCCAATAACCTCATATGCCTTTTAATAATAATCAAGGCAATGAAAGAGAAGTATCCATAGAATAAGTGCTTTACAGAATGCAATTTGTTCCTTCACTCGAAGAAATTTGAGGCCAATGAACTGCAGATGTATTGGCAGGGCTTCAAACTCCATATTATCGTCTGCGAATATTCCAAAGGAACGGTAAAAAGACCGCATTGTTCCCATTCCAAGTACGGAACAGCATTGATCACTCAAATAAAAAAATACTACTCAAAACGCAAATTTTCTTTTTAAATGCCAAATTAGTTTTTTGATCTGCATCAGTGCTTTCTCAATGATGAGTTGGCCAAATTTTCGGTCAATTTTTTCCCGTCTGATAACAATTTTATATTTATGATAAAGTCTTTCGATCAAATTCTTTTTTCTTTCGTTATTTATGCAAGAAATAAAGGTAAAATATTTTGAGTATATGTGTTTAGAATACAGTCTAAATTAGGATATCTAAATCCTTGTATTCATGGTATCTCATTGGACAAATAAAATATCCATGAGAATAAAATAGAAGAATAAAATTTTGAATAGAATCTAGAATAAAATTTTGAAATTTGGCGCATACAGTTTTTAAAGACAAGCAAAAGTTTTCAATGTCTAAAAATGAATTAAGATATCAGTTCATAAATTAATAAGCACATTTTTGGTGGGTTTTTTTTCAATTAAAGCGTCTAAAATGTTTAAATTGCAAAAAACGTTTTACTCTAGCCAAAATTTTTTTAAAAAAGTTAATAAAACAAAAAAATGAAATCTACTATCTCAAATATCAAGTAATCATGTGATAATATTATTATTATTAAGTCATTATTTGTCTTAATTCATTTAAGTCAGTAACCAGTTTAAACCAGTTTGAAACAATCACGAGACTTCTCTATCGGTGTCTATCCCTCTTTAACACACACACACACACACACACACACACACACACACACACACACACACACACACACACACACACACACACACACACACACACACACACACACACACACACACACACACACACACACACACACATATATAAATTTTTAAACTTTCATTTTCAATTCTTCTAGCTGGCAAACAAAGTTTTGGAGCTGGACTGATTTTGTGCCGCAATAACAGCTATGATGTCATAGTTCTAAGTCAACTTTTTGAAAACACATCTGCTGTCAAAGAAGCATACTTAATAATACAGCATTACTGGTAAAAGCAGTTCAAACTTTTATAAACGTATTCGCTTTCAAAGAAGCATACATAATAATAATGCAATACTGGTAAAAGCAGGTAAAAAATTCTTTAACCGATCATTTCCGGCAGCTCATAGTCCCCCTTTTTTTTGCCCGTAAATTTCAGAGACATCAAAACCTCCTAACCAAAACAACATCACGTTCTCACATGATTTTAAAAAAAGTCTTTTTAATAGAGCATATTTTATTTCTAAAAAAATAAATTCTACGATTTTAGAAATTTTTAAAATTTAATTTGATACACAACATTTAATGATTTTTTTAAAAGTTATGATAATATTCGGACTAGTTTCATTGTTGCATCAAACATTCAGTCACATATTTTTCCTGTATTAAAATTAATATAAAAAATGATTTCACAGATGAATAATTTCAAAACTGAGTTTTCCTTTCCGATTTTAATTTATAATGAACACACTTTTTAAATTGCGCACTCAAAAATTTACAATCTAGTCGTGCCATTAAACTTAGATTTTTCCATATTTTTAAATAGTAAGGTTACTTTTTAAATGAATGCATTCTATAATAATAGTTTAGCAACTAGGAAAATCAATATTATAAATGAACAAAGTCGGCAAAGAGCTAGAGTTTCATAAATATTTAACATTTGATAGATTTATTTAACTTCATAATTAGATGGTAAATCGATTAAAATATTTATGTTGTTGTTGTTACTAATGGCATTTGCCATTGATAAGCGGCCGTCAACGATTTTAATCCAATTGAGCGTCTCTCGTTTTGAAGTAGCGCCAAGAGTACGACGTCGCTACTTCATGCGTCACATCCGCTTGCACAACCCCTTTTTACAAGGGTGCACATTCACACACCCCACAGATAGAACACAGGAGAACAACCATGCTCGAATCGGGACGAGATCACGAGGAAGACGCGCTACCTCTGTGCCAGGACGCCGGCCCTAAAATTTTTCTAGTTATTTCTACCCTTATGAAATCGAAAAGAATATTGCGATATAAGCCTAAATATCATAGATATATTCTGTGATTTTTGTCTTTGAAATTAATTGCTTATTTGACTTAATTACAGGATTTAATTACTGAAAATTCCAAAATTCGATGCATTCAAACTTGTATTATATGAAACGGCTGTAATAAAATAATTTTATTTAGATGTTTTACATTATAAGATGTGATAAATGTTTAATATTAAAAAAAATTAAGTTAAACGTAGAACTTAACAAACTCATTATCCTTTGTAAGGATAAACTGCACAGGACATTATACTAAGCTTAAAATATTACTAAACATAATTATTATAATTTACGAATTAACTTCCCAAGAACCTTAGAATGTGTGAATGCATGTGAAAGGTAGGCAAATAAATATAACTGAATAGTTAATCAATCTTAAATTCTATTTCAGCATTATGATAATATAAATTTCCTGTATGAAAAATTAAATTACGTTAATTCATCGTGTAATGCTAAAAATTCAATATGTTTCTGAGATTGTGGTGCATTGTGGATGAGATAGTGCTTTCCATCTCTCCTCCACAGGGCCTGACTAAAGCGGGGGCTTACGGGGCAGTAGCCTTGGGCCCCGACATAAGTGGGGGCCCAAAATCGAATAGAAATTTTATTTACGTTTCCTTTTTTAGTGAATATTCTCCATTACTAAAGTAGTAAAGCAGAGGGAGCCCACAAAAGCTTTTGCCCCGGGCTCCAGCTAGGCTAAATCAGGCCCTGCTCCTCCATACATTATTGGCATATATTTGTCTAATTAATATATATGTTCTCTTTCCAGGTGTTCGTCAATCAAATAAATCCTAATGGTTAAGCGCTATAACGCAGTGTAATGAAATGAGATAAGCTACATTTTTAAAAGTTGATTATGGATCCTCCTGACCTTCCCTTTATAACTCAAAATATGATAGGATCTCTGCTTAAATAATAATAATAATAGTGTATATGCTAATCTAACATATTTTTAGTCCAGACAAGATAGTTAAATAACAGAAATTTTATTCCTTTTTATCTAACGAGAATTTGAAGTGAGCCAATTCATGCAACATCACAAACGTAATTTTTAACGTGTTTATAGACTGTATACATAGTAGATCATTGCTCCTACAGTTATCAAATTTAGTTCTTTATTATTTCTTGGGTATTAAATGCTCAAGTTAATAGAAATTTTAATGTCATTTCTTTCTATAAATGCGAAGCACATCATCGCACAATTTCAATTTTAACACACTTAAGAATTCGAAAAATTGGCTTTTATGGGTTACCAATTTTATTTTCGTACACTATGTGACATTAAGTTTAATCATTATTTAAAAAATACTTTCAAATATATTTTATAATCATTCTTTCATTTTTTCAACTACTGGATTTATATTAATGCATCTTGTGAAGATATTAAATACTTTTTTTGAGAGCACTTATCCCTTGTATGTTTTTATTTTTCACTTATGTTATCACTTTTATTTATTTAAGAATAAGTTTTTTAAATAATACTAAGATAAAGAAAGTATGCTTGAAACGTTAGCATACTGCTTTGCTTCGAATTAGAAATTGGAATCTCATTCCCCCTTTATTACCGATGCATTTCTGTTCTTATAATATGGACGTGGTGTTAATAATAATACTAAAAAAATTCATCAGAATGTGTGGTTTTGTCACATTTGAAAATAATTAAAACTTAGATTACATTTTATATTTGTCATTAAACATCCAAAAATTAATTCATTATTCTATACAGACAGAATTAATTCATGCATCCATTATTAAACGGTTTATAAATATTTAATCTCAGATTTATTTTTAATTAAAAAAACTTGTTCGATTTTTTTACAGTGCATGAATTTTTATATTCTAAATTTTATTTATTCACAGTTCAGCAATTTATATTATTCCGTTGTAGAATATACCATCTATTTTATATTTCAGGAATTAGCGATATAATAATTCTGAATACCTTTTTTATATTTCAGAGTTTTTTCATATTATTATTTTTTCTTTTATAAAATCCAAATCAATCTGTAGAAATTTATTTCGCCAATCATGAATCTCAACATAATTACTTTCATTGACTTCCAATTCTTGAAGAGTCAATTCACTTTTCAAAAATGTGTTTACATGACAATATTAACTAATCCTAGATTTATCCATTAAAAAAAGTACATATTCAATCCACAAATTCGAAGAAAATATAAAGTGCAGGATTAAAGTCGTTTTTTCTTTCCTTCAACTCATTGTCAGACTCACCGTGGCCTTCTGATTGGTCGAGAGCAACCGCAAGCTGATTGGCCCAGAGTTGTTAGCGCAGTCTGTTGAATGTTGGTCGAAATTACAATCGGTCAAAAAAGTAAAGTCGGTTGTGTATTCTTAGGTTTATGATTGAAGAGTCTTTAAACAGTTTAAACTTCACCACGCGTTGGTTGTGTTAACTAGTGAGTGCATTTCCCCAGCAATGGAAATTCTTACCTCGTGTGTTCGTTGGATATCGTTTGGCTTCTTTTAAGGTTTAACAAAGAGTGTGATTTGTTGTGTTTACTGTGTATTGACAGCTGGTTGAAAACTTACCAGGGGATATTTTGTCGAAGAAATAATTTTAGTATTCGTGTATTCTTCAAAGAATGTGTGTTTAATTATCACAACTTATTAAAAATGAAGTTAGAAAACGGAAGCATTAATATTGAGGATTCGAAACCTTCAGAAGGAACAAAATATCGGTAAGTGCATTTGTGCATTCTTAAAGAATTATTTCGTTAATTTGTTTCAGCTGTCAATCAGCAAAATTTGTTCATTTTTGTGTATAAAATTATTTCTTATAATTTTTGCAATTCATTTCGAGTATTCTTTTTTGAATTGTATTTAATTGAAACAGAAAAAATTAACTATTAATAATAAGTTTCATTAAATTTTTTTCTATTAAATATTAAACATATATTAAATGTTTTCAAAAATATATTTTTTAGGAGAATTTAAATATTTTAACAAAGAAATTTATGAATTTTGTTTCACTGTACAGTTACAAACATGCTTTCTTACCACAGTTTTAAACATAGTTAAAAAGTATTTTTGAAAAAGGTACTATTGTTGAAAATATTTTGAAAACTATTAAATTCTAATTTTTAACGTAGGAAAAACCAGCATTTGCTGAAACAATTAATGTATAGAATATTTTAAAACTTCTAAATGATAATTTTAGTAACTTTTTTATATAATTTTATGATAAATTAAAAAGGTACTATATTTATTAAAGTAAATAGCATAGCACACTATATAATATTACATATTAATTTTGTATTTCTTAAGTAGTGTTATATTTGAAGTTATTTTTTTTAAAAAAAAGTTTAATTATGGGTTTCAACCATCTTTTTTTGACGTTGGTTTTGCTTAAAGAAGAATATTCTATGATTTAATTCAAAATATATACAATCATTTACAATAAATTTACAATTTTATTACATTATTCTGTCTTTTCTCCCCCTGACTGAATTCTTTAAAAATTCTTATGGGTCTAGGAAGTGATTTATTGTGCAGCATTTTGCCTTGAAGCAGTTTAGAATGAAGTGTTTGTTGATTACAACATGTTGATTTATAACTTTATCTCAACTCATTCATTCAACTGCTTTTTTCTTTATCAAGACTTTCTTTTCTTAGCCATGTAAAGTTCACTTTATGATTCTTCAGTAATTTAATTGCATATTATATATCTTATCTATTATTATCATATATTGCCTTTTTTTCTTTTTTTGTTTTGAGATTTACACCTTGATCAAGCCTCAAATCTTATTCATATACTGTGATATAAAAATTGATTCATTAATTTTTATCAGTGAAAAACAATACATTACTCATGATCTTACACATGACTAGAGTTTGAATTTACTAAAACGAGCCTATCTTCCTTTGCCATAAAAAAATTAATTTATTTTCTATTTTAAATAATTTTAATTTTTTATATTATGCTGTTCATTTGATGCAGCAATCAAATATGAAGAGCTAATGTAGAATTGCTAATAAATGATTAATCTTAAGTACTGGGGAAATATCAAAACTGAATATTTCAGCTTGAATATTCAAGAATAATATTATAGCTTTTTTGATAAATTTTGTACTTTTTAAGCAAAACTTAGGTCTGTAATTTACAAAACAAATATTTAGTTCTGTAATTTTTGAAATTAAAAAACTATTTAATTGCCAAAGAATAACAAACAGCTTATGAAATAGCATGTGTTAAAATTAATCGAAAATATTATTTGTGTTAAAGTTTTTGGTAATATTAAAATTTAATTTTTAAGAAGCAACGATTTTAAATTTAATTTTTTAACAAAATAGTGGCAAAACCACAGATGTCTTACAATATTATAGGATAAATCTGAAAACATAATTTTAGGTTTAATTTTATATGAGAAATCTGAATCCGCATTTCGGATAACGATCGTCGTAAATTATAAAGACAGGTTTTCTTTATCGCTTTAACCGCCACTCGGCTTGCAAAGCTGTTCGTTGCTCGAAGGACTCAATTGACCTTCGGTATCTATTTCCGTTTAGTCTCCCAGATGGCGGTAGCTGTCATTTTTCAGACGATTATGTTTTCTAACCGAAATATAGCGTGCGGCGAACACGTGCTTTCATCCGAAAAATCTGTTGATCATTCAAATGATGTAACCAGGCTTTCCGGTTTTTAAAATTTAAGTCGGTTTGTTCGTTGTAGAAAGACACTTGCAAGCATTCGAAATGGTTTTCAGGAAACAATAATTTGTGTCTAATTATGTTTTTAACTGGTGATTTTTAGTGAATTTTATAAATTCTAAAAAGTTTGGATTTGAAGGTCTCGAGTTAATTTTTATTCCATGTGGCGTTTTGTTTGTTCCAACATTGCAATTACATATCTGGCAGCATATTTTGTTTTTCGACAAAAGCAATGAGGAAAGTTTTGTTTCGAAATCATTTGGAATTTTTTATACATTTTTTATTGCAAAACATTGCGAAACCTTTCTCTTTTTTTAATGCTTGTTGTGCGATATGCATTATAAATTAGATTCTTACAGAACTTATTTACTATTTCGCGGTAAATAGTGTAGATATTTATGTGAAAGATTTTTCAAATTCCAATAATTTGGGTTTTAGTTTGAGCCGGATTTTCTTATTCCAAGTTAACATCAACATCTGTTCAAACATCAAAGCTTTCTCTCAAACACATACATACGCATACAATACACCTAAATAGTTTATTGTACAATTTTTAAGTTTTATTCATTTAGTTTTTATTTTTGTAATATTTAATAAATATCAATTTTTTTTCTATTAAAAAAAAGAAAGAAACCGTAAATCATTGTCTTTTTGGTTTGTGTTGAGCCAAACCTTGTTAATTTTTTTTAACTAACCAAATTTTGAAAATTATAACTATTGCCATGTTAAATTATTATGGTTTTCATTCTGCTTGATATTAAAAAGTATATATATTCAACTCATCTACCTAACAAACATTTCATAGTTATTAAAGCCATGTTGATTTAGGACTGCTTTGTAATCGGGAAGATGCAAGTTTCGAGACTTGATTTAACAGATGCGATTCGTTATACCAATGCTCTCTTATTTGCATGTTGTGACATCTCTGAAGAACCTCAACTATTTAGGTTTAAAATAACGCTTACTTTCTAAAATAACGCTGTAAGCATCATTACCCTTGGCTAATCTAACTAAACTTAAAAACAAAGTTCCTTCATCTTTTTTTTTAAATAAAACTATTTACAAGTTTCTGTTTCAATTTTAATTAAGATCCAAGTATAGCAAACAAACCTAAATTGCTAGCGTGGATGTACACGAAACACTATTAATATTAAAGTTTTTTTTCTAAGGTAATTAAGGAAACTTATTAAAATGATCCGATAAAAATTCAATGCGGTTTTGTTTCCTTACAGTTATGAATGGCTTATCTTTATCTAAGTATTCTCATTTTTACAAGCATAAGAAGAATATTTAGAAACTACAATCGGTAGAGATAATTCAACTAAAGATACTTTTTACTCAGTCATTCTCTTTTTGAAAATAGTTTCATTCCCGACTTGCCTAAATATTAATATTGACATTTGAACTTAACTGGTTCGTTTTTCTCTTAAAGATAAAGTTAGACCTCCCCCCCCCTCAATTAAGATTAAGCTAATTACTTTTAAAATTCAATGAATTCTTTTTTCTCATCAGTCTTTTTAGCTTATTACATTTCTTACTTTTTTTAAATTTCACGCGGTGTATTTTACGGGGTTTCAGAATAGTAGGATTTGTTATTTGAAACACATTTTTACATAAAATCATTAAAAGTGCTCTTTATGATAGAGAGTGGAACTTTACAGAGAAGTTACGGCTCATTTGTCTACCTCATCTGTTGATATGCCCCACTTTGACAAGTTTCGCGCTTAATAGCTCTTACGTGACTACAAGATAGAACACTAACTTAAGTGAACTAAATTATGTTGAATCGAAAATGTTTTGACTAATAATTTTTTCTTCTCTACACTTCCCTTGAACACTTCCCTTGAAGTGAATGTAAAAGATTCTTGGGTGTTTAATATTTCTAATATTGTTTGTTGAATGAAGGTAAAGATCAAAATTTTGAATTAGATATTTTATTTAAAAAGTTTCTATACCTTTTGAATACAAATTGTTATTAGTTGTGATTCCGCTTTAATTTAAATCGATATCTCTATTAAAAACAACCCAAAGCAATCATAAGGATATTTATTTGCAAAAGAATTAAACCATAAACAGTTGTAAAGTTATTAATAATAAACAAAAAGCAATTGGATTTGATTAAGTTATTCAAAAATTTCAAAGAATGCCTAAAACAAATAGGTTTCTTTTGATTACTTTGGAAAATTCAGCTTATGCTGCGCGCAGTCAATCGATTTGAGGTTTCATTAGTGGTCAGATACTGCATCGTACAGTGGTGGTAGGATGGTTGGCTGTACATCATTTGGAGGCAGTGGCTTAGTGGTAAGATCTCGGCTTTGGAACCGGAGGGGGTAAAAGTTACGTTTAGTGTGCCCCTTGCCGCGCCAAGTAGGCCAAGTCGCCAATAAAGATGGCGGACAAAGTAAACAAACACACACTTCTATGGGATAGTTACGGTTAAATCTTTTCGCTATATAATTATGATTTTTTTTACTGATAAGCATTTTATTATTTTTCAGACCCAGTGCCTGAATCCGGCATCTGTTGAAGGCACCGGTCAGAATTTTTTAACTTAAAAAAAACAAAACCCTACAGCTTCGCTAGCCACGGGAGCGGGAAACTAGTAGCTTCGCTAGCACATTGAACATAAGGACTGTGTGGGTGATATGATCAGTAAATAATAAATAATTGCGAAAGACAAAGAAAGAATGGATTTAATAGGAAATTTTATTTATGGGAAATTAACTAAAAAGTTTTGACGCTCATGTACAACTCAACCATTGTGGGAAGGAGTAAACAAAACATCACTAGGGTTACTACAAAAGCGTTGTGTTTGGTTGCCATATTGGCGGCAAACTCGGGGGCACACTAATGACTATTTTAATCCCGGAAGGTTTCGGATTCGGGACCCACTTCCATCTAAGGATCGTTAAGTTAGCAGATCTGGGGAGCGTTATTTCCACTGGGACCAAACATTCACCCGCTGGTGTGGAATTTTGAAGAGAGGAGTGCAAGTTCAGTCGTCCTTGTTGGCAGACAGCGGTTCTAAATCACGAGATCCGTCCCCAAATAGCTTTAGGTTGCTTTAAAAAAAAGCGGGGCTTTATTATAGCTAATCTAAGCTGATACATCATGAATTTTATTAAAATTTACGCATATTAGAATAAGGTTTATAAAATTTTAAAGTCATTATTCAATTAATACAGATAATTTTCTTTAACAACTGAAAAATTAAAATTATACTTATCTTACTCTGATTCAAAATTTCTAAACTGATTTAAATAATTATAAAATGTGGCAATTTTTCTTACCATCAAAGGAGAGCACTTAATATTAACGCAATATCTCAGTCGTCGTGATTTGTTTCCAGATATATTCGGTGAATTTTTCAAAAGTCGGACCGCCGCTTTCGCTCCCCAAAAATTTGACCTTGTCCCTTTTTACAAGTACACGGTCATGTCAGTGGCTTTTTGGCCGGATGCCACCCCTCTCATCTTGTTCGCTGCACCCGAATTTCTAAGACCGGCCCCGACACGTGCCATTAATCAGGTTAAACCCCCTACCCCTTTCCTCCCTGCATGTAGCCCCTCCCACGAAATCTCATTTTTAAATATTTCTTCGTATTCGAAAAGAGAGAAACCTCATTGTCGGGAGTGGGACTTTTCCATTGAATTCATTCAAAAGTAAAAGACGAGATAAAATTTGGCGAATACTGGCTGCCAGCTATGGGATGCAGAGAAGCATAAGCCTATTTCTTATTTTCCGGTGTTAGTGTGTAGTTACAGAATTCAATAAGCGGACATTTTTGTATGAATGCTGACTTAATCGTGTTTGATTAGATGTATTTTTCTGGAGCAAAAATTGCGCCGTAGGTTTAAAGAGTAATTGTGAATTTTAAGTTTTAACTGGAAGTGTTTAGAAATCAAGGCATAAAATTTGGAAATCTTTAAATAATGGCATTAAATTAAAATGTTTTTGACCAATTAAAAAATAGACACGAATAATAAGAATATTCGAGGTGCAATGCATCCAATGCTGAACAACAACTAAAACGTGTCTTTTGGTCTATAAGCTCCAATAATGTGTAGAAAATGGTAATAAAATATGAAGGTAAACCTAGAATCATAAATGATTTTTTAAAATTAAAGTGAAAAGTATATTCTGGAAATATGATTTTTATAAGATTAATAATGCAGTGTTGAAGCAAGGATATAAAGGGTGTCTTCTTTCCTGATTTTTCAATTTCATTCGCTATTTTCTGCCTTTAAAAATGTGAATGGGAAAATATTATCTTCGAGTTAACCTCAAAGTTTGGCATCTAAGGGGCATGACACTACCCTCCTATTAACCACTTTTCAGGATGTCAATATGAAGGATAAATTATTTATTGAATATAATGAGTTCAAAGAAGCTGTTTGTTATCTAAATGTTTCGTTGAAAGACTTTCTAATGGAGTTTATAGAAATTTGAAAATTCTTTCTAGGTCACTCTCCCCTATCGACATAAAAACAAAATGACTTACTATGTTCATTTATATGCAATTTGTTTTATATACATGCCTTACATGTTTTGTGAAAAAGCAATTCTTGACATATCACTTGTCTTAAATGATATTGTATTACTTCATTAATAAAATGTTCAAAATAACAATTCAGGGAATCGACATTGGCATTAAAAAAAGCTTACATATGTATTTTTTTTTAAATTTCAGATTTATTATTTTATTTAGATTTCTTTTTTTGAAGACTTTAATGAATAAAAAGTTCACTTTTTATACTTCTGATTTTTTTTTTCTCAGTTGTTTTCTTGACAAATTTCTTGCTGCTATTGTCAATCCTTTAGATGAACAGACGAAAGCAGAATACTATTCTTGGCGGTGCCTTTATGCAGTGTGACTAATTGTTAATTGAATGATGAGTTCATAATTTTTGCTTACTAGCCGAAAGTATATATAACAAAAGGCAAACGCATTTAGCCTAATAAAAATTATATATTGAGAAATCCCTATTTTTTTCATTCATTTAATAGAGCAATTTATTCTTAAAACCTTTTGTTTCTAGTATTCTGTATTATGTTCAGCCGTAATGAGTTATTTTTTAAGTGGCCGACAAATTTCTAAGCATTTTAAAAATAAATTTTTGGTAGTGATTCTAAAATTAGTTTATCAGTTTACGCATTTTTTTTCTTAATTTCTTTGGACTCCTAATTAGATGTTTTAGTTTAAGAATGTTTTAATTTCTACCTATTTGATAATATATAGATTGTCTGAGATGTTAGATAAGCTTACGATTGCCTTTTAAATTCTGGTTAATGATTTAGTTATACTAGGATTTTTAGTTAGTTTAGGATTTTTTCCCCTCCAAAAAATTTTATTATTTTCCTGCTGCCAAAATCGAAGAACAAATTTTGCCTTATCTTTTTCCAAAACTTCCACTTTGCTGGACCGACTTCGGTGACTGATTTCTTTTAATCTACTCTCGACTTGACTGGACAACCGTCTCGGTCCATCTTGTGCCCACTCTCATTCTAAAACTGGCTACTCCAATTTCCTTCTGGTCGTTACACTACCTTCTCGTCCCTCCTAAAAAAAACAAATAAAAAGCCGAGTCCTCGATTAGAATTAATTTTCACTCATTCCTCTGAGTGTTCCCTGAACCCTCAGGTTGAAGAACGTTCGAATATCCGAAGAAAAATAAATGGGAAACCTTCAAAATTTTTCCATTTCCCCCCCCCCCCCTCCCCTGATATCATCAGCCGCACCAAACTGGTCCGATGTTCTTGAACCGAACTGAAGTCGGTCAAAACCCGTAAGTTGACATTCCACGCTAAAGGGGATGGATCTCGGAAAAGCTCTATTTAAATCCGCCTCCGGGTATCAAAAAGAATGATGAAGGGGGGTTGCACTAACTACTAATTACGTTCTTTAGATTTTTAGGTTTTCCAGTATATGCTAATTTTAAACACTGATTTTTTTTCTCTCTCTCTTCTAAAGGATTACTTTGCTTATAATGGTACTTTTCGGAAAAGATTGGTTTTTTTCTCTAAAAAAAATAAAGGGTTTAGAATCGGTACATTTGGTGATGTATTTGTTTACGGTTGGATTAATTCTACGGTGACTTTGCGACACTTAACGAGAGCTCTATTTTGGACAAAGAATATTCATCAGTGTTGAAAGTTTACTTTGAAGCATTTGCCAAAGCGGTGATCACGTAAACTATAATTAACGTCACACAGTGATTGATGTACTTTTGTCAAAAGAAGTAAACATGGATACATTCATGTCGAAAAAATTATGAAGGTGTCATATCAATCGTAAATACTTTTTAAAAATTTATTTAGCTTTAACTATAGCGCAGGAATTGCATAATTGATAATCAATTGGAGCAAATTTAATTATTTCTTCATTCTTCATAAGCCAACAGATACAATTTTTCACAATTCTCAAACATAAATTCTGAAGCAAAATTTGATAATAGTAACTCCCAAAATTTCAATGCTGCCATTTAAAGTTAGAATATAAAGTAATAAAAATATATAAGCCATGAACAGTTGTAGATACAAATTTAAAAGACTTAAATGCTTTCTTTGTATTTATATATTAAATTAACATGAAATTGAAAATTAAATAAAGAAATTGGCATTTAGGCTCAAGAATATAAAATACCTTTTTATTTTGTTTCCTTCTCAAAAGCCTCATAAAATATTCGGAATTTTCAGAAATTCTTCCTTATAATAAAGAAAAATATTAATTTCTTAGTAAAATATGGAAGGGAAAAAAAATCAACGAATTCAATATTTCGCAAATTCTCACGCAAACTACCAATTCATCATTCTACCTTTCAATTTTATGGCCTGCCAATCATGTGACCATTCTATGATCTGACAGAATTGTAATAACGGATCATCAGTCATATTCTGAAAATTAATTGGAGTTTTTCTATTACCATATTTAGCTTTATCTTTTGAAACTTTTGACTGCTTTAAATTATTAAATGTGAAAATATTATTCAACTATTCTATTCAATATCAAATAAAAACAAGCTGCATTTTCTTTTCAGTTGGCCCGTTTTTGTATCGAGATTCTATTTTATGCAATTTATTCAGTGATTTTGCTTTATTCAATACCTATTCACTCTCTCTCTATATATGTATCTCGTTCAAAATTTCAGTCGTTAATAAAATGCATTTTATTCATGAACTCAAGTTCAAATACATTTTTTTAAACTTGTAGAAAATGACTTATTTTTAATACAGTTTTAAAAAATATTCATTCATTAATTAAATTGAATTAATTTTTAAAACTTTAGTGTTAGCAATTAGTAATAAAAATTGAAACCAACACGCTGTAGCGCAATCGGTAAAATTCAAGGATTTCTGTATTTTTCACGTGAAAGGTGAAGAAAGCGATTCAATTCTTGCATATTTTGTAATTATTTAATAAAAAGTAACTAAAATAAAATCTTTCTTTGTTGATCTAAGTAGTAATTGACTTATTTTTTTTTAATATTGTATATTTTTCTTTGTTACCTAAATTAAGAAGCACAATACTTTGGAAGGTCTATTTTCAACTAAATATATACTGGAAATGTTCTTGTTTTGCATAACAAAACATACAGAAAGAAAGACCTTGTGCTGGTTAAATTGAAATATAAATACAGCTAATTAAAAACGTGTTTATAATTCTTACAGTTGCAAACTTCGATGATACTTCCTAGAAATTCTACATACATTTTTTTTAAAAAAAATTGTACATATTATTTTTTATATA
>JAOUZG010052078.1:422812-454716 GCA_026289955.1 Argiope argentata | reverse complement strand
ATTGACATTTCTTGCTAGAGTTGAAGTGGATGCATCGTGGCCGTGGCAGATTCCGTGGAGCGATGAGGCCCATTTCCACCTCAGTGGAACAGTGAACACCCATAACTGTCGCATATGGGACACGACAAACCCCCGTACCTTCCAAGAGATTCCACTCCACTCACCGAAAGTTACAGTCTGGTGTGGATTCACAGCCACATTCATCCTTGGACCGTTCTTTTTCGAAGAGGTTACTTCCAATGGCCTTGAGACATGTACCGTGACGGCCAACAGGTACAAAAGGATGCTCGAAACATTTGTTGTACCCCATTTGCAGCAGCGCCAATGCCTTGACACCATTACTTTTATGCAAGATGGAGCACCTCCACACATTGGACTCCCTGTGCAACAGTTTCTTCGCCAACATTTCACCACTGACAGAATAATCAGTCGCGCGTTTCCGACAACTTGGCCATCTCGTTCACCGGATCTTAATCCGTGTGATTTTTGGCTTTGGGGACACTTAAAAAACCTTGTTTATCGAGAACGTCTGATAACCTTGGCAGATTTGAAAGAGAGTATCAGTCTGCATGTGAGAAGCATCTCAGATGACCAGTTACGATCCGCAGTTGAACAAGCTGTCCACAGACTTCACATTTTACATCTTCAGGAAGGGAACCATATTGAGCAGCATTCCCTGCATCGATAACGTCCTTGTTTCATGTATGCTTGGTACTTTCAAATAAAATGTGTTTAAAACGTGTTTTTGTGTCTTTTCAGCATACGTCCAGTGGTACAGCGCCACCTATCGGTGATTTCTGGAACTAAATTTTTTTTCGTGAAATCCGTTTCCCCATTTTTTGAATAGTATGTCCACAAATTTTCAAGCCTTTACACTGAGTAGTTCGATATCCAGGGAGGTCAGAGTAGGGGTGTTTTATTTCTGGCCACCCGGTATATTTAGTCACCGGTTTTTTTTTTTTGGTATTCATTTTGATCAATCCATTTTTAATCGGCATTTAATTAAAATTATAATTTCGAAAATGCCCTTTTAAATAATTTTGATGCAATTGAATTGGTTTCAAGCTTGAAGATATTTTTGTTTTTAATTAAATCGATGTTTATTTTCTCTGCAGGAAGGAATTGATTACACTTATTAAACGTGTAGGCGATTTAATTAAATTAATTTAAAGGAATAGAAAGAAAAAGGGAACAGAAATGGTTCTTAACGTTTTTTGATTATTAATAAATGATTCATATATTTTTTTAATGTATGTATTCTGTTATATATTCTTAGGAATTGCGTTTTTCCAAATGTATGAAATACATTTAATTTAAATCTGAAAATCATCTGCTTAAAAAAATAAATAAGGCATTCCAGAACTGCTAGAGATTAAGTTAAACTTTTAAATATAGTGAATAGGAGCTTGAATCTAAGGATAAATTTTGAGATATGATTAAAACAAAATAAAAAAAAATGTGATATTTGACGTTTTTTTCTCCTTGTTTTAATAGCAAGTGCTATTGTTTATTATTAACAATTAAATCAATGAGAATTCAAATTTAATAGAATATTCCTTTTGAATTTGAATCGTTTCAGAGAAAACTCAGTTCTTATTATTACAATACAAGTAAATTATTATTAAATCTTTGGTTTCTAAAATTTTGTAATGTTATATATTTTATTTAAAAAAAGTTGCGATTTTGATTTTAGCTGATATTTCTCGCAGTGTTTCTTGCAAGTTTAGGTAAAAAACTCGACATTTGTCATAATTTTGATTTTTTTTAAAACTTAATAATTTTAATGTATGAACAGATTTTTTTTATTAAAGTATCAGAATTTTGTTTCTAAATCCAGTTTTTTGTCGGGTTGATACATTGATTTTTATAGTCGCATGTAAATGCGACTATAAAAATGCTATTTTGTATTTTTAGATACTATTTTTTCAAATTCTAATCATTGATAGAATTTTCTGCCGGAAAGTCTCCTAAATCAAATTCTAATGCATATTTTTCTCTCGGATTTGTTATACTAGTATGCTATTTTGTTCTACAGTTCTTGAAGTAGAGAATAAATAACCTATTTACAGTGCTCAGCACTAGTATTTTATAAGTTATATCAATACTTCACAATGGGGGAAAAATTGTATTATTTAGCAATTGAATCCTAGTATTTAAATACTAGGATTCAATTGCTGATTCATGCGCTAGTTTAATATAAATACAATTTTTTTTTCAATTCAGGAACTAGATAGTATATTTCTCAAGTATCTGCTGCATTTTAAGCAAATTATTTGATAAATCTCCCAAACTATGAAATTTTTGCTGGACATCTCTCTTGAGCTAAGAAGTAGCTCTTTTTTTTCCAATTTTTAATAATTTCTACTATTTGATGCATAATATTTGCGCATGAATCAACTTTTTTTCGCCGATTCACTAAACAGCAATCACCCTCAACATTATAAGTTCCTTGATAAAGAAATCTAAACACTAATAACACAAGGCCATAGAGTCATTTACATAATAAACGAATCCTCTTCTTACGCTGCATAGTTTTATTGTGATTTCATCCTTCCTGATGTCTATATTATTAAGAATTACACTCGTGCCTGTGTACTCTCATGTCTTCAGAAGAAAGCGATGCCCGACCAACCGTTACTTGAGGCAGAAGAAAAAAAAATGAATGAAAAGGGTGTAGAAATCTCCCGTGCTTTATATATAACGCGGAAGGGATGAAATTTCTCAAACAGGAAATGGCATGCCAGTAAGAAAATGAATTGCAATATGTATATGTGTGTGTGCCAGTAGAAGAAACTTCAAAGCAAACTGCCTTTAAAAAAATGTTCATTAGTTTGGTTGTGTTGTAACGCCCAAAATTGAATGATGTACCCATTACGAGATAAGGCATACTTTACGTTTTATTTTGAAATGAACTGGAGAAGAACGTTTTAAAGTTACAAGAGGAGGACTCTGTTTGGTTCTTTTAGTAATTCCTTTTTTGTTAACATTTCCTTGGAATTTCCCTATCGGAGAATCGCGGACTCAAAACTTGATTCAACATAAAATCCAAGTACGCATCTATTAGGTGCTATGCACTGCGGAGATGAATCGCTATGTTTACTCAAATCTGTGTAGATTCAAAATGTATGGAAACATTAAAAATTGAATTCAAATAATGTAACTTCTTTAGGTAAGGTCTTCCCAAATATTGAATTCCTTATTATTCATACTTTTTTTCATTTTCATAGAAACGCGAATTTCTTTGTTTCATACTTTCATACTTTTTTCATTTTCATAGAAACGCGAATTTCTTTGTTTCCGGAACTGAATTTTATTATTCTTGAGATGGAGCAATTTTCTTTTAAGTAATGCTTCTACAGTTTCTTTGATATTTCAAGCAATTTTTATATAAATGTATACATTTTATTGGCCAATTAATCATGCTTTTTTTCTTAGCGTGTTTTTGGCTCTATTCATTATTTTATAAAGTTAAATTTCTTTTGTTGTTAGCCTGTTTCATGTTTACAAATGATTTACTTTTGATTCCTGATGGATGCGCATACTTGAGTTTTGAAAAGTGTAGGTTTTGCTCGTTTTTTTTTATAAATCATACTTTTTTGAATAGCTTTGAGCATTATCATCGGTATTGGCTCGTTTTAGAAATATATTTTACTTTTATTAGTTTGAATAGCTATTTCCTGAAACAATTTAAATTTAAAAAAAAATTAAGAAAATTCTTTTTTGTAAAATTACTGAACCAAATGCTTTAACTAAACCATTTATTTCTATTAGACTAGTATTTTACATTTTATCAGTTTTGAACAGAAAATCGACACAGATAAAGTTTTAAACGTTTCCACTTATATTTTGCTCTACATTCATTCAACTTTTTTAAGATTTTGTATATTACAGCCAATTATAAATTTTTGAGTCTCAAATGCTTTACTGAGTTTGCAGACTTTCGGAAGAAAAAAAAATATTTATCCTAACCCTACCCTTCTATCCCTAACCTCCTAATATTTCTTTTGTACCTCTTTTAGTATTTTACTTATGTTCTCATATAATACGCTTTTAAAAATTTCAAAGCAATAAAATGTCTTAAAATAGCATTTGCATATGTGTCTGAATTCAACTTTATCTTTTTTCTTCAAAAATCGGTTTAATGGGTAGAAACCTCAAAGTGGTGAGTCGAATTTTCTTTTAATCCAAATGTTTTTTTTTTCTCTCCCTCTTTTGATTGGTAGTATTCCAAATACACCCTACTTAAATATATATAGCATTGCGATTTGACTTTTAACATTTTTGCCCATCCCAATTGAAAAAGAAAAAAAAATCCCCTTTTCAAACTTATTTTTAAAAGAGCTTCTATATTCTAAATCGATTCCGTGTCTACTTCTTCTTCCCATAAACTCCAATGACCAGGAAGGAAAACCTATTCTGACTTTTGCTTGTTTTCGTTGCCACCCATCTGAGATCCGAAGAGGAATATTCCATGAATTGGTGGTAGTCGATGCCATAGGAAGAAGAGAAATTCTTTTTTTTTTACTCTTTCTTTTTGCTGCTATCTCTTTTGGATGCCGTCTGACCATCTGCGTCCCTCTTCCACCAATGGGCTCAGTCGACTCTGAAATTCCAGATGGGGTACCCAATGTCGTTTTCTTGGTGGAATGTTTCTTCGATCCCTGCCTGTCTTTTCTCGGAGAAGGATTCTCCGCTATTCTAATGTTAATTCTTTTGCAGAGATGGATGTTGCGCATTTACTTGGATATCAGGGTCTTATTGCTTTTGAAAATTTTTCGTAAATGATTTCTGTGTGGAAATGGCGCTTTTGGGATAAAGTTGCCCTAGAAATTTGCTTATTTATTCAAGGGAAACAATTTCTGCTGTAGGAGTTGAATAAAGTCAAACCTTGTGTTGAATAAACTTCGTGAAATAGTTAAAGAGGAAACAGTCAATGAAAATCAGTTCATGTGTCATCGCATTCAAATAATAAATGTAACAGTGCATGCCTTTGAACTTGTTATTTTATAAATCAATAGGACGTGTTGTTCCCGTAGCTTCGAGACTAGATTCAATTTACATTTTTTTTTAAAAATGAGCACATACTTTTAAGATTTTCAGTTGTTTTTGCTGTGTTTATCCTTAGATTGTATGTTACATGAATATAATTTACCTTAGTTTACTAACTTCGAAACATTATTCCGAGAGGATCCGATGACTGTGGTAGACTGGTGGTAAAGTCTCTTGTTGAGGCTCGAACTTGGGTTCGAAACCTGATTTCATTTAATTAACTCTCGTGTATGCGTGTCTGGTATTGCAAGTCGTTAAACGTTCTACTTTATGAGTTAATCTCACTCTAACAGTTCATATGCTATCCTCGTCATTTGATTGCGTTCTAAATTACTAAATCTGTCCCGAAATAACTTTGTGCTTCAAAATAGTTGGTTAAAATAAGCCATTCTAAAGAAATTGGAATCTGATTCGGTTTAGATCTGTCCAGGGTCTGATCGTCCATCTATTAGTACGATATGGAAGTTTGGAGAGTAAGTTACTTCATTATTTTTCAGGTATCTTTTTATCTGATCACTGTACAAAATTAAGAAATAAATCCCAAAATATACATTGTGCAGCTTCAAAACAGCTCCTAAATGTAACTAAACTGAACAACATTATCCCCCCCCCCTTTTACAAGATGTATAGTCCATTTCAGTATTAAATTAATTCAATTTTGCAAAATACATAGTCCATTTCAATATTAAATTGGCTAATTTTTTTGAAGTTTTTTACTCGAGAATATATTGACTCCATTAAAATATTTAAATGTACAGAAGCTCTTTACGGGTTATATGTTAATATGAATTTTGAGTAGAATGTATTTAAGGTACATTAATTTCAAACTAATATAATGCAAACTTATCTTCAAAAATAAAACATGTTAGGACTAAATCCTACTTTAATTAAAATCCAACTTTGCGTATTGTCTGTCGAAGGATTAATATCAGAATATGAGCGTGAAATATTTTTTGCTTTATAACATTACCAGAATAAATTTTTTTAAAATTTAAATGATAATTAAATGCATTTCCATAAAGCTTACTTTCAAGATAAATATTTTGATGACGTAATTTTACTTTTGTGTACATCAGAACTATAAATTTATTTTTAAAAAATAAATTAATTTGTAAGCATGTCTTAAAATAGTTTTTGCATTTTTTATTGATCTTGGCAACAATTTTTTTTTTCCCTTTTTGAAGAATTTTGAATCGAAACTCAGTAGCATGCTCAGTAGTATGCATCTCTTTTAATAATATTCAAGAATCCCCTATTTCAATATAATTTTAATTAATCAGCGAGTTAATAATTAAATTTAGGTTAATTATTTTAATTCTATTAGTAATGTGAATGAGTTTTTATTATGATTCTTGACTGAGCAATGTTAACATCTATAACCAATAATATTGAAGTAAATGTGCGACGTTTTTAAATACGGTTTCAAGAGAACTTAATATGTTAACTAAAGAATAAACTTTTATTTAACTCGTTTCACAATGAGAACTTTTTTCTTCATAATTATTATTAATATCATCATATACAACAAATCTTTTCTTGATGAAAAATGTCACCATATCCATTACAGTAGTAGTTCGTGTATGACGAAATATTTCTTCATACACAGTTAACAGGTTAATGAAACAGATATAAACTAAACGGTTATATTTGACAAAATCTTACTATTTAATATTAAAATTTAACGAGGTTCTTAAAATCCTGGATATATATATAACAAATCCTGGCTAGCAAACCATATTAATAGTTTCTTACCCACTTAACTATTTTAATTTCTTTGCTATGTAATAAGATGGCATCTTCTATTTTGAGAATATATTTTTATTTTAAGGCGACTAGGGACCTTTCAAATGATTTTTTGTAATTTTCACCTTAGCAATTTGAAATTTCACAGGCATTAAGAGTAACACTGTGGAAAATGATACACAAAATTGTAAAGTATTATGTTAATTTATTTACGAGTTCGGGGGGTTAATAAAATATAATATTAGCGATAAATAGCGCAAATGTAAAATGTTCCATGTACTCCAAATTAGTTCGAAAATACTCCAATTTTTATTATTGTTTACTCTAACCCTTTTGAAACAATAGTTGGGATTAATCTTGAAGTTTGAGTACGAAATATCAAAATTAACCAACGCAATAACTCAAAACTACTTAAACTTTAAAAAAAATATGTAGTTTTATGTTATTATATTGGTTAATTTCTATATTTTATACTTAAACTTCAAGTTTTATCCCAACTTTTGTTTCAAAAGGGTTAGAGTAAACAATAATAAATATTGGAGTATTTTCGAACTAATTTGGAGTACATGGAACATTTTACATTTGCGCTATTTATCGCTAATATTATATTTTATTAACCCCCCGAACTCGTAAATAAATTAACATAATACTTTACAATTTTGTGTATCATTTTCCACAGTGTTACTCTTAATGCCTGTGAAATTTCAAATTGCTAAGGTAAAAATAGCAAAAATTTATTTTAAAGGTCCTTGTTCGCCTTAATTCAAATGGGAATCCTTTGAATGCTTGACTATCTATGTATTCGAAATAATTTTAATACTGAATTATAATCGTTATAAATGTTTCATTTTTAGCATATAAATGTCAAAATTCGATAAATCGATGCACGAACGACGATTCGGTCAAAACAGTTAAGTGGTTAATCATAGTGTGTGTGTGTCCAATCAACAGTCCAATGGCCTTAAGAGCTGAAACCCACATCTGTTGAAATTCAAATTTCATTAGTTTTTTTTTTCAAAATTATGCCCAGGAAGCTCCCAATCTGTAAAAGTTTGTTCTGATGATATTCCGAAGAAATATTTTACTTTTAGAAAGTTATTTTACTTTTACTCTTTCCATCCATTACCTTTTCCTGTCAGAGATCGTGAACTCTGTTTGAAATATCTCTTTCCGATGAAGCCCATCAATCGTTCATCAGATTCTTTTCTTGACTGTCGAGCTCTCGAACCCCCGCTCGCATATTCCCTAATCCCGAAATTCCGTCAGAAACCACTTTGACATCGCGGGAAATACTGTCGGCAAACTCTGTAATGGATTCTTTGACCCTAACTAGCTCGTAAAGAAAAGCTGCTCGGGAAAACACCAACTTATTACCAAACTTCTGAAACCCCATTTTTTACGCATTTCTTTCTCATTTTCGTTGGCTTTCGGCATATGCATTCCCCCTGCGCCATTACGCTGCAGAAGGATAATATATTTTTCTTGTTAGGGTAGCTTTTGCCTTGACTCGCCCTTGGTGGCGGTTCACACGTTGTTCTAGTTTCGTTCTTCTGATCTGTTTTAGATAACGCAAAGTTGCAGCGCGAGTTTTTGTTTGTTTGTGGAATTATTTTTTTTTCTATCAGCCCTGCCCATTTAGATTAGTTCCGTCTCTTTCTGCTTCTTCCACACGCTTCGAATTTTTTTCTGTCTTCAGCTGCTGGAAGTGAACGAACTTCTCATTTTTTTTTTCTCTCTTAAAATCTGAAGCAAAGGCCGATGGTCTACTGGAATTCTGCTTTTTCATTTGCAGTTACTTGATTATAGAATTACACTAGAGGAGGAAAAAATATCTGAATAGAATTTTTTAAGCATAATTTTTGTCTTTCTCGTATACAAAATAAAACGGATGTAAAAAAATTATAGGTGTTTTAATATTTAATGTCAAAATTCTTATTTTATTGACCATTTAAAATCTTTCAAGGACCCTTTAGTCTGAAATAGTCTAGTGCAGGGGTTCTCAAAAGGTGAGTCGCGTCCCCCCTGGGGGTCTTGAGATGTGGAAGAAAAGTTGAAAGAAAATTAATTTATTGCAGTAGTTTTCATTAAAAAAAAGGGTACGCATAAAGCTTTTAATGCACATACAAGTTGTTTTTTGTGTTCTGTTAGTTAATGGGATACATGAGCTTGTTTGGAATAAATCAATTTTTTGTCTGGAATGAGCTTTGTAACGCACAAGACAATCTCATTTTCCAGTGTCAAACGATTTCTTGAATTTGTTTTTAAATTTATCACTATGGATAATCCTTGCTCACAGTTGTAATGTGTAGAAAATGGCATCACGCGTTTTAATGCTGTTGTGGACAGTTCTGGGTATTCCTTTTTAATACGTATCCAAAATTTGTCGATATAAGCTATGTTAAAAGTTAATTTAGCTGACTGATCACTTAAAATCTCTATCAGTTTATCATGATGATGGGCACTTAGCTCAACTTTTGTTACGGCTTGCTCCCTGAACGGATTGACTATCCTCACAACCCCACTCATATCCTTAAATGGAATGTAATCTGTAAACTGTTCCATCAAAGCTTCCAGATGAGATGATGCTAGTAAGGAGCAAGATGAAGAGTCTAGGGATGTGGCGTGTATATCCGACACATTCTCAACGAACTCTTGAGTACGTGTAAAATTTTCAAAATCACTGTCTAAACTTTTGACAGAGTTCAAACTGGGGGGGGGGGGTCGCGCCAACATACTTAGTCTAAAAAGGGGGTTGCAAAGTCTAAAAGTTTGAGAACCATTGGTCTAGTGCGCTTATCAAATCGCACCGTTGTAGTAATGTAAAAATTATAACTTGAATGCAATGAACTAGATACCGAGTGTGCAGTGGCTTTGATGTTAAGGTCTCGGATTCGAAACCGGAGAACTTCAGGCTCAATGCCTTATTCCACCGAAAAACCGCCGTGTAAGCGGGTCTGATACACATTAAATCCGTCGGAACCAAACGTTCACTCGCTGATGTAGTGTGGAAGTTTGGAGAGGGAGTGCCAACTCAGGAGTCGTTCTCTTCTTTTGACCGCGGTTCAAAAGCACGATGTCCATCTCAAAAACAGCCCTATGTTACATTAAAATGCAACTAAACTAAGGAATGAGCTAAATGAATGAAATTTTTCCTAACGCCAAAATTGCGGATTTGTATCTACTTTTAATTCAAGTCTATCAATGTATCAGTACTCATCTTATTTTACATGTTTAAAATAAGATCAAATAAGATGTTTAAAATAAGATAAATTTTTATGAATAATAAACTGTATATACATATTTTTCTTATATATAATCTGTTCTTTGCTAGCCGCCCCCAAGCAAAGAATTGTACACATTACTTTTTTGATTTTGTTTTTTCATGTTCCAATTCTACCCAAGGGAAATGTTAAATTGTTTTGGAAAGTTGATTTGAATGGAATTAAGAATTTTATTCCTATTTATTCGATAAATACAATAATGGATTTCTGAATTACTTTCGTTCTGTATTTATAGACGTTCAGGTTTGTAAACTTCTCTTTGCTTACTAAGGATTTTTCTACTGCTGTATTTTTCCCCGAATATCTTGCTAATACAATTCTTTAATACATTATTTAATATAACCTGGTCGAAGCATGATATTCTTCTCTGCCCTTAAATGAGAAAAAAGTTAAATTTTTAGTGTCATCCTTTGACAGTTAAAATCTGCAGTGTTGCACTTTGAACGCTTGATAAGAATTTCTGTTCTATTAAAAGCACTTTATCTTCGACTTCCAACTAACAACTCGGTTTTGGTTAATATTTCATAATTTATATACATTGTTGCTTTATTATGTTGCTATTATCTTGTGTTCACAGGGAGTTTGTTTCTCCCATTTTTTTCTAATTTAAACTGGAGAGAGAGAGACGAAGTAAAATTTAATGTAATGACGAGGGTTTTATTTTTACGTAAATATGTTTGTCTGAACATTTCTACTAATATTAAGTGGATTTATTTTTCTGATAAAATTTATATTCATACATAACTTTTTTTAATGCAAAATTTTGTTTTTATATAGAGAAATATTATTGGATAAGCAAACTATTTTCTTCTATTGAAAGTCCAAAATTTTTGAAAAAAAATTGTTATATACATTTTTATCATGCTGAAATTCGATATAACTTTGGCTTTCGATTTACTGTTTTGCCTATGATTAGTTTTAGTGTGATTTAAAAAAATCTGCAAAGTTTCATAGTTGAGCATTCACACGAAATACTATTGATGATATCCTTTGGGGCAGACGATTGTGCAGTAATTCCACTTAAAATTTTTAGCTATTTCAACATTCGACTTTTTAAAAGTCATTTTTAAGAAAGGTTATTTCAATCAACATTTTTCAGACTCCATGTACTTGTATTTGCTGGCGTCTTGGCACAGGGGTAGCGTGTCTTCCCCGTGATCTGTGCGTTCTAGGTTTCTGTATGTAATGTGTTGTATACTTACTTCTGTAAGCCCGGTGTGGTACTTAGTGGTGCCCGGTGCTTTTCTAAATTTTCAATAAAAAATATATGCTTGTATTTGAACATGAAGTGAATGAAAAAAAAAGCTTATCGCGTGTTTGAATAATGTAGAGCTGGGAAAGAGTTTAGATATAAATTGTTGAAATATTTTTGTAACCATGCAATTTATTCTGAAGAAATGCTACAAAAAATGAAAATGTATATTAATTTGTTATAAATAAGGTGAATTTTAATTCAATATGTGCATTTATAGTAATTTAATGAAATGCTTTTTTTGCTTTCTAATATTAAAAAAATGAAAAAGTATTATTGGCTTCAAAAATAGTCATTCGAATTTATAGTTCTATAATTCTAATGTTAAGAAAAGTTTCATCAATTTCGAATATATCTTTGTCAGGATATTATTTTTGAAAAGCACTTTATAAGATTACTTAATAAAGATGCGTCATAAACTATACTTACTGCTTCTTATTGTTTCAGAAATAAAAACAGCAAGAATTCCTCCTATTCTATATATCTGCATCTTTATCTCTAATAAGTTATAAAATCCTTGAAAACTCTCCACTTTGGAATTTATTGAAAAACATCTCCAGCCATAACCTTTCAATATATAATATTTCAGCAGTCATCCTGTCGTAATACTACAATGCTTTAGTAGCATTTTGTCGTGTACCATTTTATGGGCATTCAATACTTGCTTGGAGAAGACTGGATCACAAAATTTATCTCTCGCACCATGACAGCGCCTTCCTTAACCGGGGAAATATTTCTCTTTTAAGGAAGGGCTGAGGCCTGAGTTATGGACGTGGAAAACTGTCGCTGTAAAGAAAAATCGCGAGTGGAAATGATTTGTCGTCGAACAGAAGTGCGTCTCACAATTTATTCTCTTCCTCCCCACCAATTCGTCTCGTTTAACAACAAAGGAGGTGAAGTCGAGAAGCGCCATAAACAAAAGCCGGGATTGTAGATTTGCGAGCGTTTGTGGACGTTTTCCTATCGTCTTTCTGATGGCATCTCAGATTTTATCGTTTTTGGATGCGATTTTTGAATAAAGCACTCGTTTTCTTTCAACTGGAATATTGTTTTTGTTTAGTCTGTTGCTTGTTTATCAAAGCATGGATCAAGATTTTGGACTGTTTCTAGTTTTTCTTCCCCCTTTAAATCATTTGTGTACATCTTTTGTACCAACAATGATATCCACTGATGTCTTAAGAATCCGGATATCGGTATTAAATTTCTACAGCTCCGAGAATGAAGAGCTTGATTCTTTCCATGTAAATGGCATATTATTGCGGTTTTCAATTTATATGTACTGATAATTGACAGGAAAAAAATTAATTGAATCATTAAGATACTGAATATATTTTTGCGATTAAAGGTCGCGATGCAGACCCGCGACGCTAGGACCATTAACCGAGTAACATAACCACAATAACAAAAAGTCGACTTTGGTATCGTAGATGTTATCTGGCTTATAAGGCTAACGCTACATATTAAAGAATTTAAATATATTTTAAGTATTTCAACAGAATTTAACCTTTCTATAACAAGAAACTTTTGTCTCTTTCAATAAATATAATCATTTACACGCTTTTAGATTGCAACATTACATAATTATATGTTTGATGTAAATTAATAATCAATAACAATACTCGTATTGAATGTAAATTAATAAGTTAATAATAATATATGCTTGGATGTAAATTGAATAGTTTTTATTCATCTGGATAAAATATATAGTTTTATTTGGTTTAATAACTTTTGATTTCTCAATTCTTTTTATCAGTATTTATCTTTTGCTAATAATTATTTATGCTGCCAGAGCTTAAATAATCAGTTATTGATCATCTGTATAACATAGTTCAAATATTTTGATATTTCTGTTCTGCACAAAGCTGTGTATATTCGCATATAGTAGGTTCTATTTGTTAGAAGTTTTATTTAGTAAAATAAAAAAAGTGTGTTAGTTTTATTGGGAAAGCATGAAGATGATAATGACGAAGAGATTGACTTGAAGAAAGTTGCGTGGAAAGAAACAACGAGAAATTATGGACACCCATAAAATTAAATTAGCTAAATTGTGTTATGAATCACATTATATACTCAATGTATTTTTGAGCATTCTGCGACAATCTTGTAAATAGCAGACATTAGAAGTTGTTTAGTAGAAATGTATGCCTTTAATATTGTAATATATGCCGTTATTTAGTTGTGCTATTTGATTTTGTTTTCCATAAACATAAAATATCATATACATATGTTTTAATTTTAAATAGGGTACGCAACCTTCGATTTAATTACACCCCATCTATGCTCGCCGGGGTTGTTGTTTGTCTTGACTATTAAATTATTGGTAAAGAAATACATTTAAGACTTGCAATATATTGATAAGTTTGATATATATGTATCTAATGGAATCTGTCTAAAACTTATTGTTGCTAGTGCAAGCAAGAAAAAAAGTATATGTGCTATAAAATGGAAAGGCACATCCGGAATAGAATTTAAAGAAATTTCATTATTTTAATTTTTAAAATTGACAAAAGCATTACGTTTGAATTATTTGATGAAAAATTAAAATTTAGTTTAAATTTTATTATAGCATAAAAAAATTAATAAAAATTGTATGAAATTAAATTTTAAATTATTAAAATTTGAGAAAATGCAGGAAATAAAATTGATATCATTAAAAAATAGTTTTTTTAAAAGTTTTTTAAAATTGTATAAAAATTATGTTTCTGATATGTTTTTGGAAAGTATAGATGATAAACACCAAAAATTTACTTCATTTTTAGATAATGTTTGGATTTACATTTCAAAAATTTTAAGTTAATAATTACTTAATTGTGGTATTGAAGATTTTGCGTGCCAAATTTTATTAAGATCGGATAAGACTTAAATTGTCTTGCATATTTTATGTAAATATCTTGTATATAACGGATTGATCGAAAAATATGATCAAAGGAATTCGCTAGCGCAATTTCTACAAATGACGTCACAAAACCAAAACATGCAAACCTACAAATGACGTCCAAAAATATATCCAACTATCCGCAAAATATTTTCCCGACTTTGACGGGGGCCTTGCTGTTTCCGATTGATAGCTTCTATCAAGCTCCGCTGTTTGTTGATGTTATCGCTCATTTATATGCTTACTTTCCCTCATTTTTATGCTAATTTCAGAAGAAAACTTCGTCTGATATCTCGGATCAGAATGTTTTTGCTCAAAAGAGATTTTATTGCCTATTATCTCCTTAACTACTTGCACAATTAACCTAGAAAAAAAAAGGATCTTTATCATTTCATTAGGTCAAGACTATTTTGGAAGGTTAAAGCACTAAACTCATGCTATTCATTGTTGCTAATGTAAATAAATTTTAAAAAGATATAGATAATAAGTACAAAGTGAAATCGTAAAACGTATGCGCATGAATAGCCCGTAAACATTCTTCTGTAGCTATCGAAAGTGGATAACGTTGTACTTAGTATCCACGCAATTTAAAGAATGTCCCCAAAGAGTATGCAATGAAAATTCCATTCATTCCGGGCAAAAATCATTATCCGCACGCACATACAGTTGATTCGTTTTTATGAACCTCCCATTTATGAATTCGTTTGTTTGAGCGACCTAGTTCGTTATACAGAAATGAATGATTTTGATACTACAAGTTTCATTCCATTTTATGAACTAGTATTTTTTTTTTTCCATTTTTTTACTGCCACATTTGATTTGATTTTGTGCTATGACATGTGAGCTTGTGGAGTTGATCTTGTCCGCCTTTTATCTTTCACCTCCAATTCCCTGTCAAGATGGGAGTTTATCATGAAAGAACATGATGCTGTTTTGGTTAGGAGGTTTTTTTGTCTCCGAAATTTATGGGCAAAAAAAGATTCATTTTTTCATTGGTATATAAAGAGTCGCCTGGACCATGACTTTTGAGGTTTGTTTTGACATTATTGTTTGAAATATTTAATTAGAGTTACTATCAATTGCTTTTTATTAGTTGTTTCTATGAAATGACGTCATCTTCCAGTTTGTTTATGATTTCTTACTTTTAAATAATTAATCTCGCGCTCAAAAGATTATCATAATTCTCGTTAATTTATATTTTAATTTTAACGATCGCAATTTTGTAAAATGCTTATTTTATATGCTTATATTTATTCTTCAATGATATTATAAGCGCATTCTTACTAATTGTATTTTTCAAAATGCTGTAAATATTAGAATATAATTTTAATATTAATCTGCATTATGTTCATTGGATTTTACCTCATATACTATAGCTTCCAGGAATAGTGAACTTTTCGTCAAAATTACTTGTTTTTTCACTTCAAAATCGGTTGAGTTCCAAAACTTTGTTTGCCAGCTAGAAAAATTGAAAATGAAAGTTAAAAACAATTATTAGAAAGAGAGAAGTCTCGTTATTTTTTCAAACCGGTTTAAATTGGTTGATGACTTAAATTAGTTAAGACAAATAATCACTTTAAAATAATTTTCCCACATGATAACTTAAAATTTGAGACCGTAAATTTCATTATTATTATTATTAATCTTTCTTTCTGCTTTGCTTATACATTTATTTTGAAAAAGAATGAACTTGTTAACGAAGTTCGGAATTTAAAGTGGGGAGATCTCAGGTTTGAATTTTGATCCCCAAAAATTATATCTCCTCTGTGTTCTTCGTGTTTGTTGAAATTGATTATTTGAAGACAAAGGTCTCCGTTTCGTCTTCGGAATGGACGAGAAAATACAGAGACGGCATCTTAATGTTAAAACTGCTCAGAATTGCGAAAGTGTCATGTCGTCATTATTCACAACAATATTGTTGCTTAAATTGGATTAATTATCAAACTTGGCAATTTTTATGTAAAGTTTTTTTTTATTGTCAGATTCATTTTTAGTTTACTTTATTTGTCTCTTATACATTAAGGTATTTTTAAAAAATATTTATAAGGATTTCATTAAAACTTAATTACAAAATTTTTTTATGCATACATTTTTCTTTCTAAGATAAAGGTAGTTCTTTAACTTTTTCGTTTTCTATTTTATTTTTCAAAAAATCCTTTATTGATAACAAATATAATATTTTCAATTTATACGCAGTCTTAAAATTCTTTTCTTATCAGTTGAATTTCTGATTTCATTTTAAATTCCGAATTGTGAATGATTTTCCTACCTTTTACTCAAGTTTGGACCACAATGTTTGTTCATTTCAATTTGGATACAACCCTTTAAAAACATATAATAAATGTAAATATATAATACAAGTGTGTTACAATATGCTCTTTTCCTATTATCTGCCTGTTGAATGTGCTGCCCACTATTCAGCCATTCAGTAAAGAAATCTTAAAAAGATAGAAAAAATTAATTTATTTCCTTTACTAAGAAGAAAAAAAATCTACTTTCGCAAATTTGAAGTTATCATGTGAGATTATTATTTTTAAGGCATTATTTGTCTTAATTTAAACCATTAAGTAGTTTAAACCCATTTGAAAAAAGTAATACTGTTAAAAGCCGGTCAACCTTTAAAAAAGCATCTGCTTTCAAAGAAGCATGCATGATAATAATGCGATACTGGTAAAAGCAAGTAAAAAAATATATGCTGTTAAAAGATGTTGATGTACATTCCCATTTATGCTTTCATTGCCTACGCGATTTCGAGCTTCAATTATTCGTTGCTTTCAATTATTCAAAAACCCCTAATGTAAACAAAATTTTCTCACTTGATAATATGATTTTCCAATGAATGTATTGCTTGTTCCAATACGCAGAAAAAATGTACGAAGGAGAGTTTTATTAAGAGTGTGTAGAATTAAAGAATCTAAATAAAATTACCAATATTATTCTCAGATTTCACATTTACATGTAGAGAACACTTACAGAAGACACTATTCAATTTACAACATCTTTTGAAATTGTGGTATTTATAGTACAATATATAAAGACTGGCACTGTTATAATTTTGTTGCTTCACTTAACTATAAATCTTTTCTCTTGATTAAAAAGTATTGCTTTCGTAAAATTAAGGGGAAAAAAAGGAAAGAAAAAAAATCTTATCGAAGTAGTTCCGTGCTTGAAATAATGAGTGAGGATGGAAGATGATACTCGGATTCCTCTGGGACAAAAAAGGTCGAGTATCGATGGCGGAATAATGATAAAAACTTCTTTTGACACCTCATAAAAGAGGAGTGAACACTCGAGACAGCACTGGGTGACAAATAACATCAAAGAGCTGCGGAGGATACAGGGTCCTTTCTGGAAAAGAGCGTGTCCTGGCTTCACTCCAAAGTTGTCCTTTTTCCTTGTCCACTGCACGAGTTCGGAGGGAGGGTTCGCTTTGTGTCGGAACAAAGGCGAGTAAAAAATAAAAGGAAAACAGGTCCATTAAGCAAGGTAATATTTGATCTCACATTCGTGTCATAGTGGCAGTTACAGTTACTGGATGAATACTCATTCGTGTTTCTTTCATCTCTCCCCCCCTCCTCTTCATTTCAGTTTGTACCATTGCAGACGAAGGAAATGTAAAATGTAGTTGCTGCAGGCTGTAAGTTTGACATGTTTTTAATGTGTTTTGAAGAAATATTGTATGTTGATGGTATGCGTTTGTGTTTTCACCTTCTTCACGCGTGCCTTCCTTTTCTTTGCGAAATTAATTTTTCGTTTCCTGCATCGTTGGCATCAGTCTTGTGATCTGTCATTGTTTTGTTTAATGGCGTCATAGTTTTTACGAGAACAAATTGGAATAACATCCTTATAGATTCCCAATATAAGTTATTTTAGGTTTAAGATTTAAAACAATTTTTGTTTTAAAGTTTTAATACACTGCATTATTTAGAAATATGTTTGGAAGTCCCCAGCAGTTCAGTGCCGTTATTGAATATAAATCTTGGATGGGATTGAACGGTTGTGAAGTTGAACACATAAATCGTGGGGCACCACGTGCTTGTAAGACTTCATAAATTTCTTTCAAGGTCAATTCTTTGTTCTATATTTTGAAAAAGATTATTTTGAACACCATTCTTAAGTAATAAATTCATTCATATATGTGACTGATGCAATGTGATTTTTTGAGACAAATTTGAAAACATTCCTGTACGATGAGTCATAAGAATAAGCTTATGTAGCATGAGTAATTACAATAAATAGATCAATTTCTTGGAAAATGAATGAATGAATGAACTACAAAAATAACTGCTGAAAATCTTTTGAGACAAAATACTCACATTATTAAACATCGCGGATACCAAACTACGCCTTGAAGGAAAGATAAACATGATTTAGTTAGTATTGAACATGTAAGATTAGATAAACCATCCAGAATATAAAAAGATCTTTTCAAGAAGATTTTTTAAAACAGCAAGTATACTATTGAGAAGGAAAATGAAATTTAAAAAATGCAAGATTCTTTAATAATAAACAAAAACAAATTTACCTTTAAAATTTTTTATTCGAAATATTTCTTATCAAGGTAGCTTTTTGCATTGATTTTATTAATAATAAGAATTTGATAAATCACTTGTTTTTATAGTTTCCTCGAATTTGAAATACGAATAAGGGATGACTATCTGTTAAAGAACATTGTAATAACTTGATCCTGTACAATCAAATAAGAGGGTAGCGTTTAAAGACAATTTATTTATTAAAAGCTCTATGTACATAAAAGCAATTCGTTCTCATCTAGGATAATATGATTGATAATATTTACACCACAGTTGGCAGTTACATATGAATAGTTCCTCCTTTAATTTCGGAGAAACAACCTTACAAGAAAAGTTCACAGGCTGTTCGCACATCAGATTCTTACAGGGGTAACTCAAGCAATCCACCGATCTTAATCGGATGGATCTTAACTCAGAAGCACGAATCACATGAAACTTCCTTCACCTCACCTCAAAACGATCCCCCTCCACCTCCTTTTAAAATCTCGCATTTTATTTTCTGTCAGAACTCCACCCCTCATTTTCACAATGGTGCCCTGTTACCCAATAACTATTGAGAAAAAAACTCGATGGTCTTCAGTCGACCGTTCGAATGTTCATCAATGATCCACACTCGTTTCTGACCCTTCTCAATGAAAATAATAAAGATTTACATCCGAAGGGTTTGACACTCTTCGCCTTTGAAGATATGATTTATTAACTTGGAACGACGAAAATCGCACGTCTGTTTCTTTATTTGGAGTCAACTAATTGTCAGATGATCCCACTATGGGGGGGGGAGAATTCTGCATCTGGAGTTTGGATGTACTTAATGATTTGAGGGTGTTACACAGCTGATGATACAACTGGCCAGAAATGCCAATTATCAAGTGTGGGAACCAGGGAACGTTATAGTAGTCAACAGGTGTCTCAGAGCAAGAAAGCTGAATCTTGACAATATATATAGTTTAGAAAGACATAGAGTAGCTGAAGCAAGGTTCATACCAACCCCATAATCGGATAGCACGCTTTCTTGAATGTAGATAATATAAGTATTTAGTAAAATTTAAAATACGTGTAACAGTTATTAAATAAAAATGGATTTATGTAATGAAACGGCAAAAATTGTCAATTTTTGAAATAGAAAATGCGTTATTGCAGAATTGATAACGTTAGCATGATTTTTGTACAACCATCTTTTTTAGAATTTATTTTAAAATTAGATTATGTTAAATCAAATTTTTGGGAAAACGCCTAGTGTTTTGTAGAATGAAAATGCATTCTACAAAATATCTGTAAATACTGATGCCGTCAGAGAAGTATTTTGTCAATTTTATAAGGGCTTCCACACTACGTTGTCATTTATAAAACTTTTACCTGTATGCGTATAGCAATCAAGTTTAATTGATTGTTTTTATGAGAATATTGTTAAACTTTTTAAATAAATATGCATTTCTTCCAGTTATTGCCAATCTTTACTTAAAATTTATGTATATAATATATTAAATGCTTTTATTTTCTTATTTCAACTTCATTCTTTTTAAAATTGATTTGCGAAATCGCTACAAAATAACTATATTTAATACTTTCTCTCAATGATAGTAATTCGCTCGAAATTAAAGAAAATACTATAAAGAAAAAAAATTGTATAAGAGCTTTATATGAAATTGCATCGATATAATGCTTAATGCTTTTGAAGTATCATTATTTCCTGAAGTAGTGATGAATGCACAAATTTATATTTAAAATTTTATCGAGCTGAGAAAGGGGAAAAAAAAAACCACCACGCCTAATTTTTAAAATATTTTTTACGGTTACTGTATATTTTCGCATATGAAAAAAAAAATCGTTAGAAATAATTTCCCAATTTCGAGGAGATTTACAACTCATTATCTTCAAACCGAATCCTAATAAAAATCCTCTTTTTTTATATGCCAGCAATTTCCTTGTGATGCACGTAGTAACTGCTCTACTCCGGATACAGAATCAAAATCCGAACTTCCCTCCCGACAGAAACCAGCTACTGTTCGCAGCCGAGCAGAGAGCTTGGCGCAATACGGCCTTGTGGCATCCTTACTTTCACTGTCATTGTTATTTCGGATGCCACCCACATTTCTTCGCTCGACCTTGGCTAAAAAATGGTTTTCTTTTTCTTTGGTGTTTTCTGCAGTAGACAGCGACTGGCCACTCATGCATCTTAACGAGGAGACGCGGCCGCTGTGGGATGAAATTCCCGCCAAAGGATACGTTTGTTCTTTTTTTATTAATTCGAATACGGCTTGGATGGAGAATAACCGTTTCCAGGAAAGATTTGTGTTGTAAAATAAGTACTTTTTTCTTCCTCGTGTCTCATTAGTTCATTTGAAATACAAATAATTTTGGTTTGTTTCGTTTCGTTTTCTTCAAATACGAATGAAAAATATGGTAGTTCATTTGAAAAAAATGCCCCTTAAGGTTTTGATGAATCTTTGTTTTACAATGTTCTTGAGGTCGCAGCAAACTTAAAAAAAAAAATTATATGTCTGTCGTTGAAACGCATACACATGAAATTTAAAAATGGCGGAATTTTTCAATTGTTGAATTTTTAATTAGCGTATTAATTTCATTGCATTGTTTTCTAATATAAATAGCATTACATTATAAAAAGACTAGAAGCGAATATTAGTGGATTTTCTTTTAACACAAAAAATTGCTCTGAATGTGTATACAAAAGTAAAATCAAATTAAAAATTGTTTAAGAGCTAGATGATGGCTAGTACAGATGTCATACTATGCATCTGTACTGTTATTATAAATGTGAAAGTTTGGATGGATGATGATAGCATATCACGACAGAACGGCTGAACAAAATTGGGAGGAAATTTAGCACAGAGATAGATTATAGTCTAGAATAGGACACAAGCTACTATTTATTCTGGTTAATTGAGTGGTTAAGTTTTTATTCATTAAAAACTAACTTTTCCGCCAAAAAACTTCACTTTCCCACAGCCAAATGAGTAAGACTTCAGTTTCTTTTTCCCTCAGGCAAATGAGGCATGTTTTTCGACCGATTATTTCAAACGATTCTGTATATTTTCTTGGTGTTTGATGCACTGACATTGTTAATTAATCGATTTTTCGAATTCCTTTTGAAGTACTTTTGAATTAAAATAAAACAGAATAAAGGAAATTAAAATTTTTTAATCTGTATTACATTACCTCTACTGACTTGGAAAATGCATGGTTGTGCAGTGTGTTGTAATTGTTTACGGCTGTATTTTCATTTTATTTAAAAGGTTGAAAATTATGTGTATAATACTGTTGTAGCTGTCTCAATTTCGATCGATAAATAAAATAGACTTGGCTGATTTTAAAGAAATACGGACTTGATTTGCTGTTTTGCTTTATTTCAGGTACGCACTGTAAATAAATTGTTTTGGGGTTAGTTGTGTGTTTTTCCATGCGCACGAAGTTGCGAGTAAAAGCTAGTTTTATCTAAATATTTAACTCGGTAATTATCAACTTTTTTGATGTTGATCCATATTGATGTCTTCAAGTCCATACGAAATCTTAAATTGAGACGCACTAATTAAATATGCAAGTTAAAAGAAAATGACACACACACACCGATGAATGAGAACTTAATGAATTTCGGTAAAATTATAGATCTCTATCAAATTTTAAATTAATATTTATTGCCTCGAGATTGCTCTGTTGATATGTACATTCGGATTGATGTTAACGCATGAACCATAGAACCAACAAATTAAAGAGATGAGTTTTAATGTATTATTTATACAAAAAAAATATAGTTCTAATTTCGTATTAAATATTTTAACAGGTGCTTTCATTTCTCTTTTGGTGGACATGCAAGTGAGGTAATTTTAAGCTCTGCAAACTGGACCGGTGAACTTCAGCATGTGGTTTTTAATCACAATTACAAATCTATGAGAAATTACGAACATACTCAATCAAAGAGAAGCTATCTAAATAGACTCGATTCTGCTCAATAGTGAAGATAAACTCAAAACTCTCTTTATTTGTGAGAGAAAATTTGAGTGATAATATCCCAAGGTAATGTTAAATGTATATCAATTTTGAGAATTAACACCCTGTTTGAAGATACAGAAGATTAATAGTAATCGATGTTTTTGATACTTTCGATATTTGATAATTATGGGTTAGAAATCCTAGTAGGCTAGAGAAATATATAATATAAAATATGGGTTATAAAATCGAATATTTTTCAAAAATGTCCTTATGATGTAGGTTGTGGAAGTGTAGAAAATATTGTCCTAACTAAATAATGCTTTCGTATTTTATTCGATACAATTGTGACACTGTTTTTCTCATCTTTATAAATGGTTTAGTTACTAAATCAAACGGATAAAAACATTTGGAACAACTTTTAATTCATACCGCCGGTTTGTTAGAATGTATAAAAGTTGGCGCATGACGTTTTTTCGTCAGACCATGGGCAAATTATTTGGCTGATAACAGCATGCGTGTTATGAATCTAAAAGGAATTCGATTCTTCTTTTAAGATAGATTAATATTCTTTATTGAAGGCCCATTTTTAAATTCAAAAGACGCATTATATATATATATATAATATATAATATATAATGAAAATGCTTTTTTTGGAGTCTTTTCAGCTAATTGCGATTATATTGGGTAACATATGTTCTTTTATTGTCCTTATGGAATGATTAATATACGTGTTCTTTATTTAAAAAATGTAATTTATTATTCTTTATATAACTATCGTTATGTATAGCATTTATTTCTTAAATAATCAATCTAATATATTTGATTCATAGATCTCATAGACAGTACAAAATTTCATAGACAACTCTCATTCATAGACAAAATGATTTGTTTCGTTTTAGTGAAACAAGTTAGACTACTATGCAATAGTTTCCATTAATACTTCTCTATCATCTGAAATCAACGTTTCACTACCCAAACCAAATTTTTCATCAGCATCAGATGCAATTTAGGTCTCATCTGTCCTCTCGAGAGCCTCCAATTCCTTTCATCCAAACGGAAATTGTCTATTTTTCTGTGAATGACTCGGGTTTCATCAGCGTTCGGTAGTCGGAAAGCTTTTTTCCCTCCACTCTTCAATTTTCTTTTGTTTTCAGTCGGTACTAAAGAAGGAGAGCAATAAATCCGGCACGTTCGCCATGGTCGTAAGTCAAGATTTATAGCGTATTCCTGTTCACAGTGTCGTGTTATATCCGTAGCGACATGTATTGCATTCTTTTAGGGGCACCTCCAAATCCTTCGGTGTTCGTAAAGTTCTTCTAGAACATGGATATAAACTATTATTTTTTTCTTACTTTTATATAAAAGAGTTATTGAATATCTTTCTAATGATTGCCTTTCCGTCAGCATTTAACCTTCGGACGGTATTTCCAGTCACGTTTCTAAGGCTTCTGTGTTGTTTAACTGATAGTCGACAAAAATAATATATATATAAAACTAGCAGTACTCGCTCGGCGTTGCCCGTGGCATAGCATCCAAGAAGAGAAATTGGTTTAAAAAAATCTAGCCTCCATCCGATATGGCATGGGCATGTTACGTAACACAAAACAAACACGAAAAAATATTTAGAAACTATCAAAAATAGCTACGAAACAATTTTTTACAGCACTCATTCAGAAATATTTAGACTGTCACAAAGGTAAAAATATATGTCCGTTGACAAAACACAGGCGAGCATTTCGTGGCTGGATTTCTTTCTTTACGGTATAATAAGATTTGAATCGCTGTTTAAAATCTGGCGTAAACAAAGAAATGTATGGCATATGCATACCACAGTTCTTGCTATTTGCACGTGCTCAGTTTGCTGTTTTCGCGCATGCGCGAAATTATAAATCTCCCTTTTTTATTTTGATACCATTTAAATGTACTAAAACCTTCCCCAATAAATACTCTACAAAATGGTATAAATATCCCCAATATCCGTTTACCATTTTTCGAGTTTTTGTGGTTCCAACATACAGACGCTTTCAGGAGACTTCATTTTATAGTATGCGTAGAAATTGCTTTTTTAAGCAATTCCAACAACTTTTTAAATATTTTTTTTTCAATCCCGGTATTGCATATCAGTAGATTGGAATTCTGTAATCGAATTTTCATTCACTTCCTATTCATTCTCAAAGACAATAAAATATTCTTAAAATTTTAAAACTTTAACCTATAATTAAATGTATTAATTTATGAAAAAAATTAATTTCAAAGGGCGCATTTTGTTAAAAACTTGAGAAATTGTGGTGTCTAGATTCCAAAATATCCATAGCTATGAATTGTGGGATATATTAGACTAAGAGACTGAAAATATAAAAATGTTTTAAACGTGTTTTTATTAATGTAGAAAGTTGATTGTAGTAATGTAGTAGTAGAAAAAAGACAATATTGTAAAGAAATTAATTTAAGAAAGAAAAAATTCCAAACATCCATTAAAAGAAATATATCATAAATGGAAATTAAAATTTTAATTTACTTTATTTCTTTTACATTCTGAGGATTTTGGTATCTAAATTTTTTTTAATTAACTGATGTACGAAATTAGGGTCTTTGGAATAAGTTTACAAATGTAAATTTCTATTGTCAAGAACGTTAACAAGAGAATAAATTTCTTCATGTTGAAGTTCTGTATAACTGTTTGGAGTACGACAAATGTATGCATTTATAATTTTTTTTGCATTTATAATATTTTTATGCATTTTATAAATAACAATATATAAAATGCATACGATCGTAAATATTAAGATGGCCAACCGATCTGTTATATTAGTTTGTGCACAATTTTCAGATCCTGGATAAGGTGTCAACACCCCTCCTCGCCTCTTTTTTTTTTTTTGACGTCACGATGAAAATCCCCCCTAAATGAAAATAATAATAATAATAATAATAATATGGGAAATAACAAATATTACAATATATAAAATGCATTAAAAAGGAGAAGAAATAATTATTTTTTCATATAAAATTTAAAAAATGTGGAAAATAACTATAACTATATATAAAATACATTAAAAAGAAGAAACAATTCTTTTTTCATATGAAATTTGAGATCAACACACACTCTCACGCACGCACACACAATCATAAAAGCTTCAAGTTTATGAAATAACAGAAGATTGTAAAGCTGCAATTAATACCATAAGTCTCACACACACACAGAAAAGAATTATTACATTCATTATAAAAAATAATTCTTTAAAAATTTCGATTATCTGTAGATATATAGTTGTTCTATCTGCTGTTTTATCTGCTGCTCTACAGATATTTATTATTAGTGGATAACGATGAGTACAAAAGATGTTACGAAATATATGTTACAGCGCCCATAATTGATGGACTCGATGGGCAGTTAATAAAAACTATTTTAATGGGGACGTAAAGCTCATATTTACGATGCCAGATAGGCACTCATTCATGTGTGAGCCGATAATTGCGCTACCCTGCTGATGAGATGCAATGATTCTTGTAGTTACTATTATGATATGAAACGAGAAATTTAGCGACGGAATGGAAGAAACAAAAATATTTGTTGCCCTCTTATTTAATTTTTTAAGAATTAACGGAAGATTTAAAAAAAGGTACACTTAAAATTAATTTATGTAAAATAACAATGTTATACGCATTTTTCTACTTTCAACTTTGATATGCTGAATTTGTGGCAGACCATTTAAAATAAATAATTGATATTACAGATAAATTAAAGACCTTTCTCCAATCTGTCGTATATGAAGTTGGTTTAAAAAAAATTGTTGTTAGAATTAAATACCCCTTGACGCGTGGTAATAGGATGACATTAAAAAAAATTGTAAACCTTGGAATCGGGTTAAAATTATGATAGAAATTAATTTTTAGAATTTCGGATTTTTTTGTATGTAGGCATTCTACTGCAATTTATACGACATTTAATCATTTATGAAAGCAACTAAGAGTTTTTTCCCCTGCATTTGTTTTCATTTTCCTAAGAACGTTGTGTAAACGTATTTGGTTCATGCAAATTGGTCAGGGCCAAATACTTCAGAGTTGGTTGGCATGGAAATTTGAAAAGGTAGTAGCTAGAACAACTCGGCTGTTTTCATCATCTGACCACGGTTCAAAATTTCGACGTTTGCCCCTAAATGATTCTTGCGTTGCCTCAAAAAGTGGCATAAATATACAATAAAAACTCTTCTTACATCTCCTTGATTTCAAATGGATTCATCCTATTTAAATTTCCATTTTCACATACCTAATGTTTTTTTTTGTGTTAATTGACTTTTCTTACAAAGGAATATCAAAGTTTTTAAACAAATTTTTACACATTATTTAATCTAAGTTAATTATCGCCACCCATGCATTTTTACTCCGTTAATTCTTTTTAAAAGACATATCGCATTTTTTTCTTCTTTTCTTTCTTGTCGCTACTTTGAATCGCTCCTTATTCTTCAATCGAATTTGAGTTCAGAAAAATTACTACGCTGTTAAAAAAAAATTACTCGCCTGTTTAGTTAAATCCCTGTCTTTAGAGAACTTCATTTTTCAGCAATCCCTGCTTGATGTATGTATACAATTTTTTTCTTTACCCATCAGTTCCATTTGAGATATTGGCTATATAACAACGCTTCGTTTGACAAGGAATCTATCCTTAAGACTTTGGCTTAACGGTTTCTATAGCAACATTCCAGTTTTTTCATATTTTTTTCTTCTATTTTACCGCGAACTGGAAGCCCCTAGAAAACCCTTTGTGGAATAGCAAAGTTAAGGTTTTTAATTTTTCTTTCTTGTTTTTTAAAGAGTGTTGTGTACCGCATATATTGATCCTCCTGAAGAAATAAAGAAGCTTTGTTCCCTGTCTTCCACCCCCCCCCCAAGAGATTCGATTCGGTGGTTTCTTTAAGGAGTTTACAAAGTTGAAGGTTTTCAGACGTAAATAAGTTAGCCTTTCGGCTGTTTTATGTTGGTGAAAAACTGCTTTGACAACATCCGAAACAATAAAAAATGGTATAGAGGCCTTCCCTAGAACAGCTTTTACTTTCCAATTGGATTAAACCGTAACATCATCCTCTATAATCCAAACAAATTTCTATATCTCTAAAGGCACATGATCTGTTCGTTTCAGTTAATGTTTCAAATTTTAAAAAATCGTGATGCTTTCATATGAAATTAATTCCGAAAATTTAAAAATTGGCTCGAGCTATAAATCGTACGATTTTTTTAAAAATCAGAATTTATGTATATTCCACCAGTCTTTAAGAATGCATTATTACGAATCTGTAATATCGCTTCACTGCGCAGTTATTTCCTTTATAAAGAAGATAGTTTTACAGGCATTTTAACGTGTATTGTCAGATCAGTGATACCCCAGCCTTGGCTACAAATTTGGCGATTTTTAAAAAAATAATTAATCAAAGGTTTTAGAAAATACAATAATGTTACCATAACAGCTGACAGTGAATTTTCTAAAAGTATCCGAGATCCCTTTAGAAAATTTGATATTCTGCTCTGGATACTATAAAAATGCGAGAAATAAATAGTGAATTATCCGTTTGGAGTCAATTCATTTTATCTAATTTTTTTTTTGCTGTCTATTTATTTTACCACAAGTATTATAGAACTATGCTTTTATTTATTAAGCAATTTATGTGTGTTGTTGATTACTGCACGTGTTACCTTTATGTATGTTTTCTACTGTGTTTTGCTATTTGTGTTTCATTTTTTCTCGTAGCATAAAGTTTCGGCATCATTTAACCAGCAGATGGAACATGTCGACATACACCCCATAAGAACAACATAACAATACTGACTTTCTCTAAACATTGTACGCCATATCTAACCATCCTATTTAAATATAAATGCTTGTTAGGCATGTACGAAAATTCGCCTTCTGCAGCAAATGTCTATAATATGTTAATATGTTTAGTCACTTAACATTAGAAATATGTTGAGTGGTAATATGTGTATGCTCTCTTACTTTTGTCGTTTTCTGAATTGATTTAAAGACCAGGGATTTCATAGTCTCTTTATAGTTTTAGTTATACTAGTACCTGTACATGTTTCCGTGTGTCGGCACCTTTATTATGAAATCAACATTTAGATTTGAAACATTCACATTTTACTACTATGCATAAGATGTGTATATAAAAAAGGATATTACCTTTTATTTTAAATTAAGTATTAAGTATTTAAAGCATTGAATTAAGTATTGAAAGCAAATTATCTGAATTCTAAAGAATTTATTCATGTATAAACTATTACATTTCTTTTTTGAAGGAGGAAATTTCTTTTTTGATATTTCTTTTGGAGTAACTTTTTGTGCTTTATATTCTCTCTCTCTCTCTCTCTCTGTGTGTGTGTGTGTGTGTGCGCGCGCGCGCGTGTGTGTATCGCTACGTTATGTTCAATTTGATATTTTGTGATCGAATTTTCGGTTATAAGAACTACCTCTGCAATAAAAATAACGTTAAGGCCAGGACTTTTCGCATTAGTGTGGTAACCTTCCTCTATATTTTTCTTCCCATTTACGCCTATCAATTCTATTTGAGATATTGGCTAAATAACATCGCCTCGCGTGACGGCGATCTATCCTTAAGACTTGGGCTTAACGGTTGCTATAGCAACTCGAAGTTTTACCACCTTTATTTTTTCGTCCATATTTTTTTTATTGGGAACCGAAGCCCCCAAGAAACCATGTGTGGAATAACTAAGTTTAGTTTTTATTACGGTTGTTGCATTGCACGTATTGATCCTTGCTGTAGAAAGAAGCCATGTTGCTTGTCTTCTGCCAATCCTCGGGAGATGGGTTTTCTTTGGAAAAGCTTACTCAGATTGAAGTTTTTCAGACATAAATAAGTTAGTTTTTCGCCCACCTTTTTTTCGTACAAAAGTGCGGGCAGCATCTAAATCAAATAAAATAGCCACTACAGCTTTTGCTTTGAAATAGGATTTATTGGCGACTTGGTCGACTCTTACCTTAACAAATTGTTAAGGTCCTTAGGCCATCTGGGCTTAGCTCTTGAAGTTTTTTTAAAGTTGCGATGCTTTTGTATTAATTAAATCTTTTTTGCCGTTCATTACTGACCTTAACCACACCAGATTCATTTATATATTTATTACACTACATACACTTTTTTATATAATCTATAATATCCAACTCCTTTTTTTTCTAAACTCTTATTACGTTGTTAAGGAAAGTCGTTTGTAAAATTTATCTGTAAAGCTATAATCTATCTTTGATTAAAAAATTTTTTTTAGTCCTTTTCTTAATCTAAATAACCTGACTCATTTTTTTACATCTTTTATTTTCTTTAGATGTAAATTTGTCTTGACAAACTATCTCGGATACCCCTCTCCATTTTCCTATTTCCACGGTATACGATTTTTTTTTTTTTTTTTGAAATACGCTTTCACCAAAGAACTACTGTGTAAGTGGATCTTGCCTAAATTAATTCCAACGAAATCAAATTTCTTTCCGCTAGTGAGGTGCAAAAGTTTGGAAAGGAGAAGGCAAGTGAGGTGTCAGCTCAAGTGTTATCTTCGCAATCGAATTGCAGCATTACGAGATTTATCTCACGATAGTTTGTGTTGTTTCAAAAAAAAGCATTAATATAACTAAAGCAATCCAAATCTCATTTTCTGGAGCCGTTGTTAAAAGAGGCGTTTCCTTTATAAAGGACATTCTTTAATGATACTGATTGGTTTATCTATTGCTATTGCGAAGAGGGGAGGCCATTATATACTTAACATTGGATTATGTGTCTTGTTCAAATTGTACACTAGAGTGTCATACCATACTGGAAACTCGACCTTCCTTGTCTTTAGCAGAACCCAATAACCAAATCCTAATTTCGCTGAAAATTTTTTTGACCATAATATTGATTTTCCATTCAAACTTTTTTATTGGTTTGTTTCATAGAACCAATATATTACAGAATAGTCATCCAGATATGAGGCATTTGGCACGATTTCTGATTCATTGGCGAGAAGGTTAAATTCATACCTTTCTTCATCAAAACATGTTTTTATTGCCACTTTAAAGTTCAGTCTCATTGGTCAAAGAGGAAATAAAATTCTTTTTTATTGTATTATTTCTAAGTGAATGAATAAGCTAAAGGTATATTATAATAAATCTTTCTCAAAGTCATTAATCAATGTTATTAAAATCTGATATATTCGTCCCCCCCCTCTTTTTTACTGCAGAATTTGATCTTTTTAGATAAACGTCTTCGCCTAGTAGCATTTCCCCCCTAATACTTTAATTACTTGCTTTCTAACCCCATGCAAAAGAAAAGGAGATACGCAGAATTAAAATCCCTTTTCTTTATAAGCGTTCTTCAAGATTTGATGGTTTATTAACTAACTGTAGAATCCTTTTCAATTTCATTTCCTGCAAAATTAATTAACAGAGTTGGCATGGCAACGACTTCTTGGCACGACTTTTCGAACTTTTTCGATGGAAATTAGAGATAAAATTATACTACCGAAACTGGCTCAATTCCTTTTCACTAACGAGATGAAAAGAAAATTAAGAGTGATAAGCGTTTATCGTATTTGTCTTATCTCTCCACCTTGTTGAAACGAGTCGCATTAATTTTCTTTGCTGTCTTTATGCAATCTTCCTTATCTTTTCATTTAGTGTCATTATCTGAAAGAATTGATTGCAGATTAACATTTTTATTAGTCTTTTAGAAAAGGACTGGGTTTTGTGCTGCTGCCTGTTTTGGATGAAGTATTATGAAGAGATAAAATGCCAGATCTTTAAATTGCGTCCACTATTTCCGCTTAATTTCCTAAATTGCTAATTATTATGCAAGTGATGGTATTGTGTGGGGAAGGAAGTCATAAAAACATTCAGAATTTTATAAAGATAGTTCAAATCCAAACTCGAAGTTGCATAAATTTCTATTAAGGCATTGATTTAGTAGTTATATTTGGACAAGACTTTTATTTTTTCGCTTTCGAGGCTTGCAAAGAGAAAGTATTTTAATTGTCGAAAATTGTGTGAATTTTAATGCCTTGGATCTCTCCCTTCTCACATTTCTACACACTCTGAAAAACATTCTACTCATACGCATGAAAAAAATCTATCTATAAACGTGGTATCTAAAAAAAATTGAATCATTAGGCAGTTGATATTTGATACTTGATCTTTAAATCTATGTTTCAAATCTTGGATCCCATCAGCTATTTGTATCAAATCTTGGATCCCA
>JAOUZG010052078.1:411660-422802 GCA_026289955.1 Argiope argentata | reverse complement strand
TCAAATCTTGGATCTCATCTGCCTATTGCATCAAATCTTGGATCTCATCTGCTTGTTGTATCGAATATTGGATATCAGCTGCTAATTATAAAAAAATTAGGTTCAATTAGTTTACAAAATCAAAAACAATAAATTTTACTGCAGTAGGTTATTTGTACACTGTTCTTGTGAATGTAGTATATACTGATCAGATTAATAATACAGCACATTTTAAAACTCGTATATACTCATTTCGCAAAAAAAGGTTCAGTAATTATTGAATTTTGGTTTCCAAAAAAATAAACATTTAAAATAAAAATGTGTAAAAAAAAGTTTTAATTGAAATTAACTTATGCTTTTCCTCCTTTGAAGGCTACAAGAAATATGTTGAAGTGAAACTTTTTTCTTTCACTTTTTATAGATTTTTTCCATTTAATTCAATCATTTGATCATTAGTATAATGTACCATTTTATCTTTCGAAAAGGATTTCAAATGTTGATTAGATAGGGAGACTATGGATCAATTTCTTTAAATATTTTATTTGATAAATATTTTTTCATTAATAGCATATTTCTTAACTTTTTTATTCATACATAAAAACTTGCATTTACAAAAACTCCGATTAAAAAAATAATTTAACGCCTATAGCAAATAAAACCTAGAAAAATATCATTTTAAACACGTGATTATACGAAATGAAATAAATAGGAAAAGAGAGAGAGAGGTTTTTTAAACAGTAAATGCGAGTCAAAGTTTCTTTGGGATCGTTTGCAATACTAAAGTGACTCATTCAATGAAACAATTAAAAGGAATAAAAATATGATTTAACTTGCGCGAGCACGCGGTGCTTGGCCGTTCAAGAAATGATGTTCTGACTTGATACATTGGAATATGCATTTCAGATTTCATTTTAATCTTTTTTCATGAGTCACCTGTAAATCAGCCGTCGTTAACATCAGTTCATGTTCCACGCAAAGGGCGGGGGACTTTTTCTTGCAAAAAAAAAAAAAAAAAAAACCGCCACCACACACTGCACGCGTGCAGTATTACTCATAGCATATTTCCGAAACTGCTCCTAACACATTCAATAAAAATATCGATCGAAGCACAAAAGGGGTGTGGGAGTGGGGGGTACTCTTTATCAGTGTGTTCAAAGATCGAATAATGACCACCAAAGACGATATTAAATAATTCTCGCCTATCAGAATGCTATCTTTCATCACCGGTAATACACTAGTAGAGAAAGAATTCCCCCATACCTAGATCTGCGTAATATCCTGATGAATCTGCCAGTTATCTCTTGGGCTAAAAGTAGATAGATTTGCCTCACAGATATCGATGAATTGGCAGGTAGCAACACTCATTCCAATCATTCTGTTTCTATCTGCGTTTGAAATACCACAGCGAAGCAAGAACCCGGTGTTTTACAACTGAACGAGTGGTGGGTTTTGGTTGATTTTTCGCTTTGCGTGGAGGGATATTGCAACTATCTGAAATAATTTCGGTAAGTTTTAGTAGACTTTTCCCTCTTCTCTAATAGAAACTTTATATTGTTTCTGTGAAATTTTAATAGCTTCGTAGTTTTCTGTAACATTTTAATTTACGAATACGCCGATTTTAAAAATGACTTAGGGAATTAATGATAGTTTAATATCTTATCAGTTTTTCGTGATTATGAAAATTTTTATAGCCTTTATTATTCCTCAGCAGAATGAACGATTTTTTAAACTTTTAATTGAATCATTCAGTAAAGTACTTTCAAGTACATTGTGAAAACTATCGTTTTATAATCTTTTTTCAAGCATTACAACAGATTAAGATTTTCAGTAAAACAATGTGTTCAATTTTTTTGAAACTCTTATATTTAAATTCATAAATAAATAATTCAAATAAAACGTCACTTGATTTTTCTTTCTGTGAAATCAGATTAGATTTTAGCGAACCTTATAGTCAAACGAAGTTTGATTTTGACAATATATAAAGCCTTTAAATATCTAAAGAGAATTTTTTTTATTATACGTTTTATTTATATTTTTTCAAGAATTTCTTGGAGAACTATCATTAACCACTGCCGTTGATTTAAATGTTTATATGATCCATATATGTGGAATGGAATAATAAATTACAATGATTCGGGAAATATGCCATGCAAACGCAGCATAATTTTTAGTATATATGCGTATCGGAGATGTATAACTTTAAACGTAACTTTTTACGTAGCGCTTTGAACGTTAATAGAATATACATAAAAAGAGTTTAATAGTAATATAAAAATATTGTGCACAAAATTTTCGAAGTTTTGAAAGGATTGAGCGAAAGGTCTAGATTTATTCTAATTATTGAGTAAAACATCTAGATTTATTCTAATTATTAATAATTTTCGGTTTGTTGCGTCATGGAACTTTCACTGTGTTTGATACATGAGAAAAAAAGCTCTATATTTAGTTGATAATTTAAATAATATATCCTCTTCTGAGTTTCATTTTGATATATTACAATTGTTCATATCCCAAACCTTGTGCAATTGCATATAATGCCCTAATAAAAAACCAATTTCAATTTAAACAAGTTTTCACTGATTCAGGATGAAACATTGTTCTTTTATTTCATATATATTTATTGTATTATGGGGAATAAACAATTGTACATTAATTGTGCACCAGATAACAGTTGGTGTATTTTTCATGGTGAACTATACACAGATTTTTGTTATCAATCACCTGGCTTAGTTGCAAAATATCGAGTTTTATATAGCGGATGGTCACGGTTAACAATTTATCGTGCATATTTGACAGTTTCCTATTCGGAAGTATTTATTGGAGAGTGTCTGTAACTCAATTTTAAAAAAAGTAGTGCACTATCGTTTTTAAACAGTTTATTGTAAAACTCAACAAATATGCAAATTAAATTATTAAAATATTTGATCACACCCTCGCTTAATAGGAGATAAAAGTTAACAGCAATAAATCTGAGCATTTCGTCTCCTACTTAGCATAGGAGCAATTGTCTCTGTGTCCAGCTTGCATGAGAACTCAGTCTGAACTGAAGGGGTTTCTCTTTTCTTCATCCTAGGTGGGGTTGGTGCTGTCAAGTGAGCTTAAACAGAGAGAATAGTTATGAAATGCACGAGATGATAATAAATAATTTGAATCTTGAGCTTCAGTATTTAAAGCTCGTAATATTATCTCTTACATCCTAATCAGGAAATAGGATACCGAGAAAGAGAAACACATAACCATAAGAAATATTCCTTTTATTGGTTTCGCTCTTTCACCCTTCCAATAATGAATGAAGATATGGAGTATAATTTGGTTTGGGATTAGATTCCGCAATAATTGAAAAAGATAATTTTCAAAATCTATAATAGACTCAATTTATTCAGCCGCTGTGACATATTAGATGTGTAATACTAACTTCTCGTAATTTTAATTTTTTAATCAGTGTAAAATGAAAAAACTTGAATAAAAGATTTGTTTTAAAAAATATTTCATTTGCATCTTATTAATTTTGAATAATATATTTAACATAAAATTGTCATTACATTATATGCTACAGCACCACACCTATTTCTCATTCATACAGTGTCCGTCTATAACTTCTTAGTTGTGGTTTTTTTCATTAAAATTTCAAAATAAGATGCTAATTAAAGGGAGAAATAAAAACAAGTAACGTTCTGAAACCATTTAAATTGAGATGTATTATAACAGAATTGATACATAGCGCATAACGATGCAATATCTCCGACAGGCACCTACCGTTTTATTGCTAATCAATTCCGTTTTTCTTCCCTTGCTGTCTCATTCATTAAACAAGTATTTCACACAGAACATTCATTCATTCACGAACAATACAACAATTTGCTCGCCAGTGAATCGCTTTTTTTTTCTTTCATTCATTTATACAGTGTAATGAGGTATTTAGTTTGTATTGCGAGGACTCCTTGCCTCGGAATAATTCAGAAAAAGCGTGAGAAACGAGTTAGGGTGACCCAGATACTTTCTCGCCGCTTTGGAATGGAATTAATGGATACGACCTGTGATGTCCGCAATTTTATGGGCCTAATGAGAATCCCTCAAACAATAGTTTAATGTAATTGTTATTATTAAAGTAATTGGCGTGTCACTTGAGCGCCCAGACAACGTGCAGCTATTGTGTTTTTTTGCTGAGGTCTGGGTGGGCCACCTACTCGTGTTCTTAATCTCGACTGTATCTCGAAGCATGTCTTCATTTCATTAGAATGTGTCTCCTTTAATTGTTGTATTGGCTAATCACTATAATATATCGATTGCGGTAAACTTACGGTCATATAACGTATCGTAATTAGAAAAAATTTGTTTAAAGCAATTCATCAAAGGATATTCGATTCTCTAATATGAAACACCATAATAAATTAATGTTTTAGCTTTTGATTTGAATGTTTTTATTATTTCTAAAACTTTGTCCGTAACTTATAGCGGATGTCGTAGTTGCCAAGTTTGATAAACGTAATTAAAGTGTTAGTTTCCATTTTGGAATGGAGGTATCTAAGTTCGGAACATCATTCCACTGAAGAATTTCTATATAAATATGAAAATGCACGACAAATCCATCTGGGTCGCATGTCCCCTTTTTGGGGAAGAGGTGCCAACTCATGTGTTTGGCCTGTTTGTCATTTGTAGCTCAGATCCTAGGCCTGTTGCCTTTACTGATAGGGTCATAAATTTACCATCTGATCCTTTGAAGAACCATTCTCGCTTGTGAAGGTCGATCGGAAGCTTCTTGTAAACTGTCGGTAAAATGAACAGATATCAAAGTTCCTTGGAAAATCACAAATGAGGGGCAAGAAGGTAAAATGCGTCTGACATCAAGGCGCACACGAGTTGTCGGATCGGGGCTTGACGGTAGTTTCAAATTATGAGATTTGTTTTCACAATATCCCTCGGGTTGTTTCAAAAATGAAGGAAAACGTATAACTAGACAAGACTTATGTTAAATTTAAAAAAGTTCCGTTTTTAAAATTTAGAAGATAAAATAGCTCTAATATCAAGAAATTAAAAAAAAATTCTAATGAATTTTAGTCGTGATCATAAAATTAATCTTTAACCTTATAATTCATATTAATTAAACCTCATTTCATACTAAACAGGCAACTTTCTCTTTTCTTTAAAAAAAAAGTAGGAAAATTTAAAATTGTTGTTTATTACCGAAAGATGTTAATCGGAAATATTCCTTCGTTTAGAAAATTTCATTTCACCTCTAAATCCTTCTAACATTTCTTAACGAAAATGAACGAGAAACATTATTCTTGCGTCTGAAACGGGACGATTTTAAGATCTTGACGGCGGCGATCGCGGGAGGACTGGAAGTGCGTATCAAATCCATTATTTATATTGAGCTAATAAAAATGCTAATTTTGCGTCTTGCTTGGGACATAACTAAATTGAGATTGAACGTCTCGGTCACTTGGCCGTATTAATGGGAAACGGTTAAAACTTCTAACATTTACTCGATAATCTGTGTTGGTAGATAGTTGGGAAAGCAGTTAGCGTTTGTCGTGGTTTAAATGTCATTTTGCGTTAATTCCCCTCTTGTGCGGAGAACAATGTTATATCTTGATAATATCTTCCGTAGGATTTGCATTAATTTATTTTAAATATTAAGGTTTTCTGAAGAGTTTGTTAGTTTTAAGCATTATGCATCTTAGCCGAAGAATCCGTTTTTCTTTGTTGCTCTGTTAAACTTTGTTCATTTTTAACTCTGAAGAAGAAGAATAGATCAGTTTTGTAGAATTTATTTGAAGTATTATAATATTTATTTGTATGAATATATTTATAACCGTAATGTAATTCCTGAAGATGGATTCCCCTGTACATATTTTCAAAGAGTGACTGTAATCAAGATGGTCAAATATAGACAGAACTATGCATTTTACCTTATAGATGGAAAATAATTATCTCTATTGCGTATGTTTTTGGACATGTTAGATATGCATATTCAAATAATAATAATAATAATAATTTCGGAATTTGAAGTTTTGAGGTATAGTATTTCACATTGTCAGCTAAATAAATGGAAGTTTATACTAATTAGATTTTAAAATTTCATGCACATATTCTATACGTTATACACCATGTATAAAAATAATCCAACATTAAGTGTATAGCTAACCTAGTTCGAAATCTATTTAAAAATTACCATTTCGAATTAAACAACATGTATTGATCTTTTTATGCAAAATTATCTCGAGTTTGACTCCCAACAGAAAAGCAACTTTGACTGTCATTATCAGAATAAAAGAAATGGAAATTTAATTTAGATCTCCTAAACATTTAAATTTTAGAATTACTGCATTGAATTAGATGCTATGTAAATTCCAAGTACTGTAAATAATTAATATTAGAGAGTATGTAAAAAATTACAGTTTAATGAAATAATTGTAGAAATTTACAGAAATTCCTGAGCTTCCATCATTTCGAGTTGAAAAAGGAATAAATCATCCGCACAATTTAGTTTTTAACGGCGGTTAAAAATCTTCAAGGCAAAATTTGGCCAAATTATAAAAGTATATTCAAGTATCAAGTTATACAATCACATGCTATATAGTTTGACGATTGGAATCGCCAAATTGGCGAAATTTTTTCTTTGTGCTACAACGAAAAAGACCATACTATTATTTTAAACTCAAAGAATTTAAAATGAACGTCTATTGAGTCTGGAAAAGATGTTAGTCATAGGTGATGCAAAGCTTGTGGAGCTCTACCCGTTTGCAAAGGCTTTATTCATGCTCGTCATAATTACGTTGAATTTACTGTGGATGTGATATTCAAAATCTATGTTGTAATATTCAGAACCATTTTTTGTGCTAAATTGTCTCACGTCGACTATGAAGAAGGAACATATATTTGCTCTTCAGTTCCAAATAGAGATTTAAAAATACTCGGGAAAAGCAGAAGTATTCTGTACAAATGAAAATTTGAATGAAATTTTTTTTAGGAAACCATGTTGTTAAGTGAAAGAAGATTAGTACCTCTCTGCTGAAAACTCTTGAAATTCAATTGAAAAGGATTTTAAAGAGATTTTTAAAAAGAAATTCAAATATTTTAATTATAGATACTCGATAACGTCGTACATAATGTATATCTTTGTTGATTGAAAACTATTTGAGTAAAAATTAATTCAAATTTGCTGTGTGAGTTGCGAAATGAGCCTTTTTCAAATTCCTGGAAAGTTTTCAAAGAATTGAGTAAGGTGGGTCAAATTTTTTCCTGGAAACGGAAATTATTTAATCATTGTAAGAAATTCTTAAAATTAGTTGCGAAGTTTAACCAATGTTTTAAAAAAAGTACTTCTAAATTATATCTGTAATATGATCCAAATTTAACTTTTGAGTTATTATGTTACTTTACATTTGACAAATAAATTTATAACTAAATTATTATATTACATCATGTGACATTAAAAATTCTCATTTAAAAAGTGACAAAAGGTAGAATTGAAAGAAATAAAGCCATTACTGCCATTTTTTGAATTTTTGCTGATGTATGAGGTTTTCAATAAGTAATAATATTTTCAGCCTACTCTAATAATCAATTGGAAATTCCAAACGGGCTTATTAATGAATACTTTCATAAATTACCACTAAAAATGCTTCACGGAAAACCACTTCGGTTTATGCTCCATTAGAATCAAAATATTCCAAAAATTTGGAGGAGAAATCATCGTTAGTGAAAGGCCCTTTTCTTTCCTAATTTAATAGTTCTCCGATCTCCCGCGCATTTTAAAATTCCTTCTTTAAAACATTATTTTCTACCATTACAATATGGTAATGGATATGCTTTAAAAAGGAACAATGGCCCACCTCATATTAACCATGTAAGTAGATTGATAAAAGAGTAATAATTGGTGAAGTTAGTTAAAAGCTATTAGTTCCTGCGCCTAATGATCCTATTTTAACCAGCCACTGCAATGGAAAAGCTGTCATAAGCGTTAAATACTCGTTAATTGTGGGGAAGTGGCGATAATAGTCGGTTAAACGAGGTGTTTCCTCTCTAAAAGTTGCTCGTTACGAGAATTTTTGCTGAAAAATCCTAATATTTTAAATGGTTAGAGGTTGGGAAAAAACAAAATTTATGTTCCAGGTGAAATAAACATTAAAGAGGCAGAAAAAAAATTATTTGAGGATATTGCTCAAGGGTAAATAGCATTTCATTGTGGCTTTTAAGGTGTTTTTATTCTGACGCGAAAATACAAAACCAGAAATAAATAATAGTCGATATTTTGGGTGAAAAAAAGAGAGGGAGAAACGTGGTATTTTAATGGAAACGTCTGATGTCTAATATTTTAAATTAATTAATACATTAACTGTTCATATTGCTAACGATCTTAAAATTTTAATCGATGTAAATTAAACGACAAACAGACAATATTTGTTTAAATGTTCAAGTTCAGGCGGATACTTGATATTGCTTTCCAAATAAACGTTATGGGTTCAAAAATTTAAACCCTTTCAATACTTTTTTGAGTCTTTCTTCAGAAGTTTGAAATTTCATATAAACTGATAATTATTGTGATGTTTAGTCGCCATTGGCGATGTCTCTGGAAACGATTGGCGAGATTCACCGCAAAGTTGAGTTATTGTTTTTAATGATATGATGAGAAGAGCTGGCGTATTGGAGGGAGAAGAGTGTTTTCTGCTTTTGCTTTGATTTTGAATAGATAATTTTAAGAAAAATCTGATTGGTGCGTTTTATTTGAGTAAGTTCTTTTTTAAGAAGTATAAAACGCTCTTGCCATTACAATTTCATTTCAATATGATTGCAATTTGTCTCACTGGCAACTCATTGTTCAGTGTATTAGTTAACAATACTTTTTCAATTAAATTTTGCTCTTTAACATTTTGTAGCGGAATGATATTGGAGCTTAGATGAACCAGTTGAAAAAAGAAGTGCTATATGAGTGAAATATTACACCATATGAATGAAACACCATTTATAATATAATTGGTGTTTTGAAATTCATTAATTGAATTTTTAAAGTACTTTGCTAAGAAGCAACTTTTCTCTACATAAACTAAAGGAAAGAAATATATATAAAAAATTCATATTAGTCTGTATGAATTTTGTTATAAATCAGTACAAGTAAATATAAATAATGCATAATTATTCAGCTAATACAAAGATTTATTTATTGCTCTGAAAAAAATATATACATGAGTGTTTTTAATTGAATTTCTTCTGAAAAAAAATTAACTCGCCTCTTTTTGCTATTCTGTGTGCGTTTTTTTAACATTCATAATTGAAATATAAATAAAATATCAATATGTTGCGCCATCTTGAATGGTCATTGAAAGGACCATCCGAGTCCAAATAGTTAAAAAATGAGGTCTCAGTCTAATTTTTGATTTAGAAACTTCTTTATAATAGAAATAAATAATATAAAAAACAAAAATTAGAGAAAATGTACACAATTTATTTCCAACAATAAAAGAATGAAGAGTTATTTAAATAATTGTTTCGAAAAAGGCAAAAAAAGCGAGATATGTTAGTATATATCACAGTTTTAAACACTTATATGCATAAATTATCTTAACGTCATCAACTTTCAAGAAAATATGGGTAACTAATTTTGTTAATTTCACAAGGCTCTGTCAACTTAACTTAGAGGATAAATTTCAGAACAAATAAAATGTTTTATTTAACATCAAATTTTTTATCTTGTCGGAACATGATGTTGTTTTTGGGATAAGATTTTTTGCAGTCAACAAAAATCCGTAATCAAAAAATCAAAAAATCCGCTGGCGAAAAATTGAAATTTTATTATCTGCACGAACATCTCAAAAAAATCAGCTTTTAATAACGCATTGCCATCGCATTTACAAAAGCTGTGATTAAAAAATATAAGTTAATGACTACCGTAAATAAAACCTGGAAAAATGATATTTTGAGCACGTGATTATATGAAAGGAAATAAATAGGAAATGTTATATTTTTTTAAAACAATCAATGCGAGACAAAAAAAAATTTGTGATCGTTTGCAATACCCAAGTGACTCATTCAATGAAACGATTAAAATGAATAAAAATATAATTTGACTTGCACGAACACATGCTGCTAAGCCCTTCAATAAATGATGTTCTGACGTGATACATTGAAATACGCATAGCAGATTTCATTTTGATCTTTAAAAAAAAAAAAAAACTGTGCTAACAACGGAATGTTGTAAAACAAAACCGTGGAATCCTTTTACTAGAATCTTCCTTTCACTGTTTTTCCTTCTAATTGAAAAAATGGAAGCATCTTGTATTTATCACACGCAACATACACAGGAAAAAAATGACTGAAGAAATCTCAGAAGAGGAAAAATTCGCCTCCTTTTATGAATTCGTCAACACCACATTCGAATCATTTCTCTATTCCTTCCTCTACCCCCCCCTTCCCGTTATCTCAATTCACACCATAAAATTTCATGCAATAAATTTCAGCATCCTTCTTGAGCCTTACAGCCACGTGGCTTGTGTCACCGACAATGGATCCAGAAGGATAATTCATTTCAGTTGCCATTCAATAAAAAGAAAAACCTAAAAAAAAATGAATAAAGTAGGGAGAAAAACCAGAGTAAGAGAAGACCCTAGCTCTTTTTTCTTTCTTTTTTTAACTTTATTTCTGTTGAAGAGATGTGGCACCCGAGCTGATACATAAGTGGTACCATCAATTGAGCATCATTTAGGGCAATTCTTCAAGCTTCCGTTTTAGCTGTTCCCTAATGGTGGATCCTTCGTAAAATAAGGGAAAAGATTCTCTTTCAGTCTTCCCTTTTCCATTATTTTTTTTTTATATCCGATCTGCTTTTCCCTATAAATGGCTTTTTAGCCAGAGATCCTCCTCGGTCGTCGTCTCATATGCAAATGAAGGCGAAGTGGTGGCAAAGCATTTGCCGATCTACGCCTTTTTAAAAAATATATCATCGTACTGTGTGGGCTGTTCATTTAATCTTGGCCCGTTTTCTTGGCGAGATTATTATTTATGGCCATCATTTGCACGATGTGTTGAAAAGGATGTTGAGTCGGATTCGATGGATTTATTTCCCCCTCCTCGAGAATGATGAGGTTTTTCTGTAATCACTGTTTAAATATATGGGGATGCGGTGACGGGAATTTTCGAAATGTATCGGATTTTAAAAAGAAT
>JAOUZG010052078.1:400999-411650 GCA_026289955.1 Argiope argentata | reverse complement strand
TTTTTTTTCTCAATATGGACTAACTTGGCTCCTTTGAAATAAAGTTTAAAAAAAACTTTTTAATCATGAAAAATGTATGGAATATAATGTTTAAAAGACTTGATAATAAATGATATTTATCTTTAATATCAAATTTAATATTGAATGAATTGATGAGTAATTATTCTTTATTTAGATGGTACAAGAGAATATAAACCAAATGAATCGTTTAGTCTAGACAAGGCATTTATCTTTTAATCACGTTATAAATTTCAAATATTCAAATCATGTCTTCTGTAGAATCAATACATATTACTGTTAAAAATTAGTAACTAAATATTAGTTAACTATTAGAAAAAATTGAGATTTTTATGCACACAGATGTTTTTGCATACGTTGCTGACATGTATAAATTGTTTTATTTATATATGTCAGCATTTGAAAGAAAGAAAGATGCGGTGACGGGAATTTTCGAAATGTATCGGATTTTAAAAAGAATGGTGTCTGGATTTTATAGTTTTTCTTCCACAATTTTTTTTCTCAATATGGACTAACTTGGCTCCTTTGAAATAAAGTTTTAAAAAAACTTTTTAATCATGAAAAATGTATGGAATATAATGTTTAAAAGACTTCATAATAAATGATATTTATCTTTAATATCAAATTTAATATTGAATGAATTGATGAGTAATTATTCTGTATTTAGATAGTACAAGAGAATATAAACCAAATGAATCGTTTAGTCTAGACAAGGCATTTATCTTTTAATCACGTTATAAATTTCAAATATTCAAATCCTGTCTTCTGTAGAATCAATACATATTACTGTTAAAAATTAGTAACTAAATATTAGTTAACTATTAGAAAAAATTGAGATTTTTATGCACACAGATGTTTTTGCATACGTTGCTGACATGTATAAATTGTTTTATTTATATATGTCAGCATTTGAAAGAAAGAATAAAAAATTTTTAATTTGAATTACCATCTGTTTTCCTTATCTGAATTTGAAGAGCGAAAAAAATCTTTGTGCATTTTGGCATTATTATTATTATTATTATTATTTACAGTCTACTTGTTTGTAAAAACGATATTATTAAAACTTAATTTTTCCATACGAACTTTGGACTAATCTTTATTTTGCATTCTCTGAGGAGCTATATGTTATTTTACTTCAACGAAAAGAGGATTTTTTTGTTGGTTATAGCAGTTTTGCGTTAGTATCTGAAATGTTAATGCCTTTTTAACAGTTGCAAACTTTAACTCTACAATTTAACCGTTGCCGGAGCTATTCTATGTATGCATAGAGAAAAGTAAGCACTGTTAAAAAGTGGAGAGTATCTTATGAGGGACTGTGTCTTGTAAGTAAAACTCTCCTTGTGGTAAGATATCGGCATTGGAACCCGGGGATTGCAGGTTCTAAACCCGATTCCAACGAAAAACCGTTGGTCTGATGCACGTTAAATCCATCAATGCAAAATATCATCCCCCTGATGTGATGTGGAAGTTTGGAGAGAGGGATGCCAGCTCAAATGTTGCCCTCGTCATTTGTACGTGGCTCAAAGTAAAGAGGTCCAAATAGCCCTAGTGTTACTTTAAAAACGGAACCTTGATTTAGTTGAACTAAATTTGTGAATAAGAAAAATACAAAGCAAATACTTTTCTGGTTTTTGTTTGTTTGTTCCTACTCTTGGTTTCTACCTTAGACTGAGCAAATGTATACATTTATTTTTTCTGGCTTATTATTTTTATTTTTTCATGTATCTTCTCTTTTTTTTAATATATTTTTTATTTTTCTGTTTTCAAAGTTTAAATTGCCTATTTTAGTATATTTTATTATTTACTAATTATATTTAAATGATACTGTTATTGGGGAATATTTTGTGGCCTCTTCTGCTTGGGTTCTTTAGATCTTCTCCGCCTTTTCTTTTCGTGCATGCTCCGGCTTTATAATTTTTTCTTAGCCGTCTTGAGCTTCTTTTGCATCTAGTACACAAGCATAGGAAAGATTTGGATACCTAGTCTTTTGACAGTTATTTAAATTCTATTTTTTATCATGTCAGAACGTGATATTGTTTTTGAGATGAGATTTTTAGCGTCAGCAACGATTATCTGCACGAGCATCTCAAAAAACCAGCTTTTAATAACGCATTGCCTTCCCATTTACAAAAGCTATGGTTTAAAAAGAAATAAGTTAATGACTACCGCAAATAAAACCGAAAAAAAATATCATTTTGAGCGCGTGATTATATGAAATGAAATAATTAGGTGATGTGTTATTTTTTTTTTCAAACAATAAATGCGAGACAAAGTTTTTTGGGATCGTTTGCAATGCTAAAGGGACTCATTCAATGAAACGATTGAAATGAATAAAAATGCAATTTAACTTGCACGAGCACGTGGTGCTCGGCCGTTCAAGAAATGATGTTCTGACATGATACATTGAAATATGCATAGCATATTTCTCTTTAATTATATTTTATTATGAGCTTTTCCCAGGTATAACACTACATTTTGCACACACCTAATCATCATCAGAATACACAGAAATACAAACTCTCATTCTATAATTATTCTCAAGTATTTATATCTTCACATCATTGGTATAATCCAGTCTTTTCATACTGACTTCATCAAAACTGTCAGAGAGGAAACGAGGTCGAACTTCCTCATGTTCTTGCTTTGATTGAAACCTTATATCCGATCAGATTTTTTTTAAAAAAAATTCTAAGAGGTATCGAAAATAGAAGTGCCTTTGAAACAAGCAATCCTTCCCAGTCTGGTGCTAATGAATAATCAAGTTCACGCACTGTATTAAATGTCTCAGATTCTTCATTTTTGCGGTTTGTTTTCGGATGCTCTGCTTAAACAGGTGCTGCCCGCGACATGAGGAGGCATTCATTTTTGATTGCGTAGGATGAATATAGCTGTATTTGCAAGGTCTGTCGGAATAACCTTAGTGTGTTCGCACTGTATGACAGCTTGACATCTACCCAGTGAATATTAGCAGCTGCGCCTACCCTTTAATACTGCTGTCGACAAATGCCTCATTTCTTAGCTATATACTCGTGGAGATCCGCCTAGGTTTCTTCTTTCACAAGATTCACCAGGATCTACATATTTTATGTAACTTGAAAAAGATTATTCAAGGAAAGAATGATGATTGAACTATTTTGTATGTTCATGCATAAAATTCGTAGATCCGGGTTTTAAATCATATATAGATTCCCATAGTCGATGGAATAACCCATTGTGTTTGAATTAAAATGTGTAATGGATTATTCGTCTAGCTGGAACTGAAATTTCTACTGGTAAGTAGTTTAATTTCTAGAAAAATGCATAATAAACAGTGATCATTGAATACTTAAGCACATTGGAAATCCATTTGTAATATTTAGAATGTATTATTACCATAAATCTATCTTTATCATTAAATAAAAACTAATCGATAAATGTATTATAAATAAAATTTGCCCAGTAAATAACTCAAAAATTCCTTTGCTGCATTTTTAATATTCATACTGAATTTGTGTAATTTTATCGTGAAATTTTAAAGTTTTGTTCGTGAAATATTAAAATAATTATTTTGAACTGAATTTATATCTTATTATTACACGTAGAATAAATTATAGATTTGAAAAATATTCTGAAAATTTTATTTACGCATTTATATTCAATGCAGTGATGGTAGTAGCAATAAAAGTAATAAACATAGATGTTTTTTAGGGCCTGACTTTGTATTTTTAAATTACTGCATATTCATAAAAGATGATTATATAGAATTGTTTGTAGAAATACGAATTGAATTTTTCAGTAACATTCTTGTATTTCCAGAAAAAAAATCGTTGATTAACGTTTGAAAGTTGTTTTAAATTAAAGATAATTTTTAAAAATAAATTCTGTATTACCTACTATAACGTAATTTTTTATCTTACTCATAATTTTTTATTTTAATAAAATCAAACTCCCACGTTTTCATCATAGTACTATTTTTACGCCTCTAAGTGATATAAAACAGAGAGAAAATTATAACAAATTATTAATTAGTCATTAATGAGAAATTTACTCACTCTGTTGAAGCTGTTTTGAGAATTTTAATGAGATGTTTTATGAAAATTCGTTTTAAATTTTGAGAATTTTAAGCGAACTGTGTTCTGCCAATATTTTCGCTACTTCGTTTTAGGCAGCAAATATTTTCTATAGAATGATTTGATCTTGTAATATATGAATTAGCGTATGGATATATTTTTAATTAAAAAATCTTTTTTAAAGTTTATATATACGATGAAAACTGAAGTTTTCTTTGAAATGTTATTGATATATTAAAAAAAATTAAAATGAGGAATGTGACAAATTTTTCTTGGGCTATAAATTAGTATCATTCTTTAATTTTTCCATCCCTATTTAGTTCCCACTCTCTTGTTCAAATTTTCAATCGCCAATAAAATACTTTTTATTCGTCTACTCAAGTTCAAATATATTTTTTAATCTTGTAGTGGATGACACTTGATGTTAATACAGTTTCCTCAAATACTAATTCATTAATTTAATTAATTTCTTATTAATTAAAAATTACCTTTTCCGCCAAAAATCCGACCGATTATTTCAAACGATTGTATTTATTTTTGTATTTGATGCATTAAAATTATTGTTAATTAATCAATTTTTTATTCGTTTTGAAGTACTTTTGAATTAATTTAGAATTAAGGAAATTAAAAATTTCAAATCTCTATCTCATTACCCGAACTGGCTTAGAAAATTCACGCATTTGCGTTGCCTATTTAGCGTTGAAAATTCATGCCTGTTGACCTAAGTAGGAATTGACTTAAATTATGTATATTACTTGTTCTTTTTATTTCAATTTAAGAAATGCGTAGTTCTTTGGCATCTATGTACGGATACTTTCATTACATTTTTTAAAGTCATTACAAATATTTGTATTTTTTTAAAACTGTTTTTGAGAAGACATATCTCTTTGTGAAAATAATTTATTCTATTTCTTATGCGGCTGAAAATTATGATTTGAGTTCATTTTAATTCTGATATTGGTATACAGGGTTCTCATTGAATCAGCGGAACTTCGAAAATTCTACTCCGGAGCTTAATGGAATTATATTAAAATTATTGGTTTTAATTTTATAACTTTTTAACTGATAGTGTTTAGCTTTTTTTCAACTAATTAAAATATTTATATATAATAGATAAATAAAAGTATCTTAAAATAAATTGCATCTTTGTACTTCGAATTTCTTATATGAAAAAACAGAGAAATATACAATTTTTTTACTAAGAAATTTTTTTGTAAGAAACAATCTCTTCAAAAGAATTCTGATAACCCTTTTTATATATCTTTTCCCTTTTGGCCGAAGACAAAAATAACGTAAGCTTCCGATGTTGCCAAACTCAATTTCGTAAAATGTTTGAAAACTGTTATTGTGCAGAGAATCATAATCAAAAGTATCGCAAGAAGGGAAGGAAATCGGGGTAAAAAAAAAAGAATCATCCTAAACTTTTATCAAAAGTGATCGGCGGAAGTTTTTCCCAAAAAGATAAATGCAATTTGTCTTTTTTTGAACATTTGTTTTTTTATTTGTATTTTATTTCTTTCATAATATATGGAATTTATTACTACCTATTTCCCACCAGATCAAGCCGCAAGATAAAAAATGACTTATTCACTCTGGTTTTCAATTTCATTCCTAGACACTTCGAAAATACGATATTTAGGTGTAGTTTTAAAGCTTATGGAAAATTCCCTTGAGATAGCAGCAAAAAAATATATATTGTTTGGCAGACGATGCATTGCTATTTTTTGTTTTCCTCTCCCTCTTTCTCCAGCTCTACTATGAAAAATTCACATACGATTCTAGTACATTTTGTTCGAGAATAATGTTATGTCAGGTGAAATATTACGATCTCAAAGTACTTTGCTTTTTTTCCCATATTTTTCTCACCATTCACCATATATTGTGTTTAATGGTAGGCATGATGGTTCAATTTGGCGCTAGAAAATACCATCGAAAGGCCCTTCCATAACTCAAAGGCCTTTTGAAGCCCAAACACATAATTTTCATCTACATTCTGGAGTCGTGAATAGGGCCATGAATTGTATTGAAGGCCCTCTCTCTCTCCTATTAGGAATATTTTCAACACGCTCCAAAGATATTGCCCAGCCGTTTATTACAGAGCAATTCCCCTATTGCCTCTTAGACTGAGTGTTTTTCGTTTAGACGATGCACTTTATCTAATTCACTCGAATTCGCTGTCTTTAAATAGGGTCTGTTCATTGTCTCGTCCCATCTATTTTTATAGTTGGAGAGTTATTAGTTTAAATTAACTCTTCATCATTTTAAAATAACTCGGTTATTATTTGATTTAATAAGGTGTTGAGATAATATATGGAAGGCTCTAACTTTCTGAGGGAAATCTCTTTTCATTCCCATAAATCGGCTTTTCAATTTGGTCTTTTTACCTTGATATATTGTTATGGCTACTGGAAGATGCGTGGCAATAAGATGGCGCGAAATGCCCTTTCTTGAAAAGTGTCGTGTCTAGTGTCTGTTGGATTTTTGGAAATGCAGACTTTCCCTGATTATGTTATCATAATGTGGCAAATTGTATTATCTTTTTTTAAATCGTTATCACCCTTCTGATTTAAGAAGTCTTACAGCAATAATCCTTATGAATTTTCAGAAGCGTATTTCTCTATCTAAAATAATTGAGAAAAAAAATCAAAAGAACCAATTCTCGCTACTGGTCAGATTTCACCAACTTTTATTTGATATGAAATCTCGTTGGCCTCTAAACTTCATGACTTTCATTTTCGAAAGATATTGAAATATAAAACTTAACAAAACTTTTTTTTATCTAATACTTTTTATCTACTGACCATAAAATCAATATAAGGCCTAACGTGTTTCCGATCAATTCAAAAAATAGGGGGGGAGGGATCAAATATATATAAATCTAAACAAAATTTGTGCTTCATGTATTCTCTGAAATGCTATGTTAGTGCCGTGGAATAGTGAGACTTGTTTCCGTTTGATCATCGAATCCCAATCTGAAATTTCATCATGTATAATTATTCTTTTAAAACAAGCCATTTGTCGAACGTTCACTTGAACCGAATTTTCAACCATGTCTCGAACTCCGAAAATATTTTGGTTTCACTGAAGAGGGTTTAAGAAGAGAGAGGGTTAAGCCCTGCCGGTTTGATAATGAGATCTCGGCTTCAAAACAGAATTGCTAAATGTTTCAGAATCGCATTCTGTGGAAGAAACGTCGTGCAAACGGTTCTGGCGCATTTTACCGAATAATATTTCTATTTTATTTTTGCATCATCAAATAGGTTTTGATGCAGAATATTATCAAGAAAAAGGTGGAAACCTTTAAAAAATAAAATAACAATAAAATAATCTAATATTTTAATAATTTCTGTCTTTAGCTGTTATCTGTTGTTAGTTGCCAGGGTTACGCTCTTTTCCATCTTTTGAATTCCATCGGAAAAACTAATCATATTACGAAGGTATCAGCATAATTTGAATGGTACCTCTAAGTACCATCAGTATATAAAGATTTAAACCACCAGAACCATTGGAGCAGCGATAAAATTTGGGAAAGATAAGGATGTTTAACCTAAGATGTCCTCATCATCTGAGCATGGTTCAGAATTCTGAGATTTATCCCGACACTGCACTCGTGTCACTTCGAAATGGGGCCATACTAGGATTAAACTAATTCGCTTAGTAACCCCCTGGACCGCGATAACCTTGTATAACCTCTGTTTCGGGGATGGTGGGCTCCATGTTCGAGACCCGATTCCTCTAAAGATCCTTTATGTATATGTCCTTGGAGCGATATCCTGCTGTTGGTCTGATGCGGAAGTTTAAAGAAGTTTCATACTCGTCATCTGATCAAAGTTTGAGGTTTGTTTCAAAATAACTCCTTGTTGTCTCCAAAAGGGATGCGGCCGTGGTGTCATGGTGGTAAGGTCTCGTCTTCGGAATCGGAGGACTTCAAGTTCAAGACCCGATTCCATCGAAGAACCGTCGTGTAAGCCAGTCTGATGAACGTTGAATTCATCGAGGTTAAACTTCCTCGCGATTTTGGGATTGGAAAGGGGGTTGCCAGCTTAGATGTTGTCCTCGTTATCTGAGCATGGTTCGAAATTACGAAATCGTTTCAAAATAGCTCTGATGTTACTTTAAAACGAGACGTTAATATAACTAAGCTAATCTAGACGAGATGTTTTTATAACCAAACTTCATAACCTCAAATTTAGTAGTGCATTTTTGAAAGAAGACACTGATATACCGCTGCTTACGAAGGAATGCTTGATGGTAAGAAAAGAAGAAAAAAATGCATCCGTCCTGTGTCACTGGGATAATATTGACACAAGCTTCCCATTCTCATTGTTTTTCTTTCGGAGTGTCATAATCCTCTTCAGCAATCCCCACGGCAAACAATGCTATCGCTCACCTGGGCCGATTCCTGAAAATGCGACTCCGATAAAGATGAAGGAGTAGTAAATAAAATATTTGACATACCTCTACCCGCGTCTCTTCCCACAGTGCAGGCGCCTCCGCTATCGTCATTTGATGCGATGGAATGCAGAACGCAATGGAAACAATTGAACGTTCCGGATAAGGGACCGATAACGCCGTGCGAATGCGTTTTTTCATCAAAACGGCTATGAATGATTTGATTCACTTGATTTCGGAGCAGTTTGTGTTTTTTAATGTATTGTTTAAATACAGGAACTGGCAAATGAAAGCTATTGTAGATGAAGTCTTATAGATTCACTCAATAATATATATTTTTATTATAATCTGTTTTTGATACTACTTACAAACCAGATGTAAAATGGTTGAAGATGATTAAACGGAAAAAAACACAAATATACCGTCTATTTCCAGCCTATTAATTTCTCTCTGAAATTTAATGTGCTGTTGCTTATTTGAAAAATTTGTTTTTGTTTATTTTTCAAAAAATTAACATTTTTTTATCGTGTCAGAACATGCTGTTGTTTTTGGGATGAGATTTTTGGCGTCAACAAAAATCCGCAAGCGAATAATTAAAATTTTATTATTTAACTCAAAAAATAATAAATCAGCTTTTAATAACGCGTTGTCATTGCATTTACAAATATTCCGATTTTAAAAAAATAAGTTAATGACTACAGCATATAAAACCTAGAAAAATGTCATTTTGTGCACGTGATTACATGAAATGAAATAAATAGGAAATGGGATGTTTTTTTAACAATAAATGCGAGAAACTTTCGACCTATGCATTCGAAACCAGTCTGAAACACATCTTTTGAATTAAGTATCTTTTTTTCATCATGTCAGAACATAATGTTGTTTTTGATATGAAGTTTTTGGCGTCAACAAAATTCTGTGCGCGAAAAATAAAATTTTTATTATCTGCATGAGCATCTCAAAACAATAAATAAATAATTTTTTTTTAAAAAAATCAGTTTTTAATAATGCGTTGCTATTGTATTTACAAAAGCTCTGATTTAAAAAAAGTGAATGACTGCAGCAAATAAAACCTAGAAAAATGTCATTTTGAGCACGTGATCATAAGAAATGAAATAAAATAGGAAATGCGATAATTTTTTAAAACAATAAATTCGAGACAAAGTTTTTTGGATCGTTTGCAATACTAAAGTGACTCATTCAATGAAACAATTAAAATAATAATATAATTTAACTTGCACGTGGCGCTTGACTGTTCAAGAAATGATGTACTGACATGATACATTGAAATACGCATAGCAGATTACATTTTAATCTTTTTGAATTACATTTCCCATTTAAAAGCATTAGTAAAAAGCAATATAAGGAAAAAAATCAATTCCTACATAGCTCTACAAAGAATAATTTTATTTTAGTTTGTATTAAATAATTGCAATTAATATAAATAATTTATCAACAAATTATGTCCGGTCAAAACAAAATCAAGATCTTATTCGTTCAAATGAAATCAGAGCACATTGCGCATGCGTGAATTTTCTATGCCAGTAAAGCAATACAGTTTAGAAATTTTTAAAATTCCTTTATTCTGTTTTATTTTAATTCAAAAGTACTTCAAATTGATTCCGAAAAATCTATGCTTTAACAATGTTTAATTTTAAATGCATCAAATACTAAGGAAATAAACAGAATCTTTTGAAATAATCAATCGAAAATATATTAAGCCTAACCTCATTAGCGTCGGAAAAAAACAACCTGAAATCTTGCTCATTTGGCGGTAGGGAAATGAAGAATTTAGGCGGGAAAGTCAGTTAATTTATTAATTTGGTTAAATTTTTATTAATGAATTAATATTTTAAAATCTGTACTAATATCAAGTGTCATCAACAAATTTTTTAAAAAAAATGTATTTGAACTTAATTGGATGATTAAAAAGTATTTTATAAGCTATTGAAAATTTGAACAAGATATAAATACGGAGAGTGTGAACTAAAAGTAGGAATTAAAATTTTTTAAAACATACTTAAATATTTTTTTTTAACATACTTAGTCAGATTAGCATATTATATGCGTATGTGCCTCTCTTCGAATTCGTAATAAGATTTAAACTGCCCTTGTCGATAAAATAAAATTTTTGAAAAAGTTGAAATATATATATATATATATATATATATATATATATATATATATATATA
>JAOUZG010052078.1:350922-400989 GCA_026289955.1 Argiope argentata | reverse complement strand
TATATATATATATATATATATATATATATATATATATATATATATATTATTTTTATATGTTTTAGAAATCGGCCATAAATTTATGATTTTGAATTCGTTATATAAAATGTATAGTTTATTGCATAAAACTGCATTTTCTCCATAATTTGCTTAACAGCTCCCTGTAATATAGAGCGTTAATTATAGAATAACGCTGTATTTGATTTTTTTACGTAATATTAAATTAAGCATTTCAAAATGTGTACTGCAATTGTCTATTGATTTTCTATTGCAGGCAAAAACTTGTTTCCACTGCTTTGTTTTGTTAAACTATATTTCAAAAAACTTAACAGTTTCTAAATTTACGATATTTTATGGATATAAAGATATTAATTCTATTAAAAAAATCTTTATAAATTCAAATTTTACTAAGAAATTTGTATAAATTATTTCAGTATTTATCTACTTTATTAATTAAATTTTTCCCCACTCTAATATTTTCTTTAATATTCTTTTCGCAACATTGAAAAATTAAGATTCAACAAAACGTGATTGTGAATATGAAAATGCTTTTAATTTTTTGCAAGATGCACTCGCTTAGTTTTTATTACAATAAAAATGATAATTATCGTCATTATTATTTATTTGATTAAACATTTCATTCAGCTAACATTTAATTTTGAGAACATTATTTTTCTAAACATTGCATCTTAGCATTTTCATAGTTGACTTTATTTTAAGTTATCTTTAATATTTTATTTTTAGACCCAAAAAGGCGTAGCATAATATATTTTATTGGATTTCTAGAAATTTTATATGCATGATTTTTATAACTTATTATAATTTTAATAAATTATAAAGCTTGTAATTTATTTTATTATTTTGCACACACTTTTAGTTACATAATTGTTTTATTTATTTACGAAATTATTCTTGTTAAAATGAAACACCATCATTGTTTTTTTTTTCGAAATATTTATTCTTAGATATCTGCTTTCATCACTATTGTTCTTAATGATTTAATGTGGCAAATTTGCGTTAGCAAACATATTGAACATTGCCAGATCCTAAATTTATCTAGTAACAACAAAAGAAAAAAAAAGATAATTTTTAATATTCTATAATTTAAAAGAAAAGAATTTTATTAAAGTGGATTACGAAATTTTTACATTATTAAAGACGGATTTTTATTAAGAACTAGAAAGATGTTCTCAAATCAAAAAGCGAAACGATTCTTGAAGAAAAGTATGAACAATTTTCGAAAAAAATATACTGCATGATCAAGAATAAATAAATAAAAGTATGTTTAGTCATTTCTATTCACAAACATTTTTCAATTTTTACTATTAGCTCACACTCTCCCTATATATCAAATTTTCAATCGTTAATAAAATACTTTTTATTCATCCACTCTAGTTCAAGTAAATTTTTTTAAACTTGTAGTGGATGACATTTGATGTTAATACAGTTTTAACAAATATTAATTCATTAACTTTTTATTAAAAATATAATTAATTTTTTTAAATTTTTTTATTAATTTTTTAAAATTAATTAAAAACTAACTTTTTCGCCAAAAATCTTCATTCCCCCACCTCCAAATAAGTAAAGGATTCATTTTTTTTTCTCTACGCCAATGACGTTAATCTTAACATGTTTTTGGCTGATTATTTCAAACGATTATGTTTATTTTCTTAATGTTTTATGCATTTAAACTCAAACGTTGTTAGTTAATCGTCTTTTCGGATTTATTTTGAAGCACTTTCGAATTACAATTATACAGATTAAAGAAAATTTAAAATTTTCCTATCTGTTGCGTTATCCTAACTGGTGTAAACAATATTCACGCATTTGCGTTGCTTCAATTGATTTAATTTATTTAAATTGATTAATTCAATTTAATTTAAAGTTCAACGCCAACTGAGTTCATTCTGAGCCTGTTCTGATTTATTTTCAATGTATACGAACTTGATTTTTTTTAAACTCAGGTATAACTTTTTGATCAATTATTTATATTAATTGCTATTATTTAATAAAGAGTAACTGGATTTTTTTCTTTGTTGACCTAAGTAGGAATTGACTTAATTTTTTTATTACCTTTTTTTTCTCTATTTTTAGTATTTTATAATAATAAATTTTTTGTAAAGAATTGAACGGTATTTTAGGTTAGAATTAAATATTATTTCAGTCATATTGAATTCGTTCCTGTCTATTAAATTTATCTAAATACGTCTAAATTTAATGTGTGTTTTTTATATTGAAATACTGCGTGGTGTTTGCACAATTTATTTGAACTATCTAAGTATAACATAACCATATATAGTAAGATATTTTAAATTACGCGAACGTAAATATAAACGTTTTGCCGCATGCATCTTGAAGCACAAATGCTTGCGATAAAGTACAATATATCGCATCCGTGGCAGATAAATGTCTCCCCCGTGGCATGCAATTCATTAACCACCAAATCCTGTCTCAAGCCTATCTCTGTTTTTATCATTAACATTAACAAAGAAAACACTTCTGGATTCCGATAGCTTCGAAACAAAACCTAGATCTATTCGAATGTGCTACTGGACACGTTTTTGGGAATCGTTCCAAACGCAATAACACCGGAATATCTTAAAACCCTCCCTTTTGTCAAACTGAAAAATTATTCTCGAATCTCTTAGCCAAATCTAGAATTAATTCCAGACGAATAGCGAATGGAATTGTTGTTGAACTTTCCCCGAGTTGTTCCGGTAGCGGAGATTTAGAAAAGACGGCGTTGTGGCTGCGATAATGTAACCTTTTGAGTATTTGGCATTCAAGTACTTGGTTGAAGCCGATGGGTATTATTTTGTTTGAGACGGATCTAGCCTTAGACAGGATTGGATATTGAGGCTTATAGTTAATATTTTCACGGATGCATAGCCGCATGAATTTGTGCTGCGTACAGTTGAAATCTATGGTCTGATTAATGAATGCAACATCGCTATTTTGGTTTCAATGGAATTATCTAAATATTATTTGTTTTTTTAAATATTTTAAAATCTCAAGATGCTGCTTTTTCTACTATCATCTCAACTCAACTCGTTAAATATTTCGGAGCTTGTTTATTTCGTATCACGATTAGCTTATTTTTACGCTATAATGTCATGGAAAATATCTAGTGTTGTAATTGAAATTTCTTATTTGATTCATTCTGAAAAAATATAATTGCTTTTTATAAAAACGATTTCTAAATTGATGAAAGATGATGTTTGTAAAACTGTTTATAATTATTTAAATATTTGGTCAATTTATAGCCTTAAAGAATCGCAATCGAATGCATTTAAAAATGAAATGGTATGTATGTAGCATCTTTTATTCATGCAAAATCTTTTATAATTAATCTTTTATAATGGTATGTATGTAGCATATAAATATTGCATCTTTTATAATTATAAAAGAATTACAAAGATGCTATATTTATATGTAGCATCTTTTATAATTATATTATTTAAATATTTTAATTGTCAGAAAAACTGTTAAAAATATTTAAGTTTCTTATACGCTTTACATTTTAGGTTTATTTTTGGTGATAACAAAACATTTATCCTCTTAATATACTGTTTTTTTTAAAAATATATATATTTGTTTAGCTTAATTGCTGACTCTATATTTTATTTTATATCAAATTTAGTATCAATAATAGCCATAATGTTGAATTTATGTAATTATATATTTTATGTGTTGAATTATTTATAATGGGACATTTTCTTTTTCTAAAATGTTTATCCTCCCTGGAGGGGGTACCTTAAAATAAGGATGACATGTTTTCTGCGATGGTGAATGGATCTCGTCACCCTGATGGGTATACTAATAGGTGGGGTTAGACTCCTCCCATCGATGATGGGACGTACCTCCTACGGGAAGGGTTGTAATGTGACTGGTGATGGCTCTGAGGACTCAACCACAGTTCCCGCCATTGTTGCTGTTGCGGTGCTCCAGTCATTCAGTTTTATGATATAAATCCGTGTGCTTTCATGGCAGGTCGGAGAATATGGTATGGCTGACTATCCTTTTTCCGTATTGAAAGGCTAGACGTCATATAGCTATGGCGTCTATGGCTGTATGACTATATGGCGTATAAGATTATGACGTCTATGGCTATGACGTCATAGCCAATCTTCCGGGCATTTGTAATAAATAAATAAATAAATGGAAAGTAATTAATGCCCATTCGAAATCATAAATTATCCGAAATATGTCCAATCAAGGCATTTTCAGTAGCGGAACTCCTCAATCTTAAATTATATAAAAGTACAGATTTATTTTTAGAGTTCTAACGTGACGCTAATTAAGTACATTTTCAAAATTGAATGTCAATTGCTTCAATAGTCTGGTTCATTTCCGTTCCAGAAAGCAATTTAAGTTTGAAATAGCCTTTTGCCTCTTATTCATTCGGAGCTCTAATTGCGCTACTTTGTTCGCCTTAGCAATGAAAGAGATCGACTAACCTTTTAAAGACTTGGTTTGCTGCTTCATCAGTGTAGGGTAGCTGTATATAGTTGTTTGCTACAGATAATCAGTGCTTCTTTGTAAAAGGTAATCATTGAAGAATGTAACTATTTCAAACATTTCTATTTCACTTAGAGATGGAATCGATGAAAAAGATCCGGTTAAAATTATGAAACAATTTGGACAGGATTATATTTTAAGCATAATGGTAGATTTTATTGGAGAAGAATCTTATGTATAAAACGTACTGGTGTTTTTCTATTAGTTTGGCAGTAAATATTATCGATCTTGAATGTTGAGTTGGGTACTTCCACATTATTAACTGGTGTATTAGTGCTAACCAGCCAAATAAATTGTCAACTTAGTTACATTTTATTTACTGACGAAAATGTTAGCGTGCTATCTTTGGCTATTTATTTGGCGGTCTGGGATTGGTTATCATGAACCAATAAATATTTGAGGAATTTTTTCCTGCAGTTAATCGCTGGCATGCGGATAATATCCAGATACCTTGGAATAAATTATCACTTTTCTTTCAACGCAACAATCGAGGAATTGAAAGCGAAAACTCTAAATGTATTGCAGATATATGTTTACTATTACAATCCGCAGATTTACTTGGCGATATTCAGATTAGTTAAGATCGCCAATCTCTGTTAGATGATAACTTTACCTAACGATTTTTAAACTAAACCAGAATTTCCAAGCTCCATTTTATGCCTGGGTTCAATCGAGGTTCATGCAAGAAAACGAAAAACATATGCAAGACTATTAAAATGCCACAATTTTTCTATCTGGGGCAATTTGTTGCTTACAAACTTTTTGTAGACGAAATGATGGAGATGAGGTTATATCTAAAAAATGTATTTGCAGTTAAATAATAACATATATCCTTGGCGAAACAATTGTATGCCAAATGCAGCTTTTTATGCGCAAGATGCCAAAACTTTGCCAAGATGGTTCGCAACATCGATTAATGATGATCTGCAATTTTAAAAAGTTTTATTTGTATGCATTTTATGGTACTTTTCCGTTAGCCGAGCGCAAACGAAAAATTGCAAAAGAAATTTGGCGAAAATGAACATTATTTGGCGATTTTTCACCAAATAATGTTGCTAACAGAAAAGTACCCGTTTTGTTTATTTATTACTATTCAACTTATGAAGGAGTTAGGAAACAAAGCCCTAAATGCAAGTGTTTTTACAAAGCTGAAAAAAATTGCAGTTCAAGAACTTCTTAATATTGACATTTTTTTCCTTGAATAGTGAACACAATATAGAAAAATATATAGATATAACCAGTGGCTTAAAAGTTGAATAGTTAAAAAAATATTATTTTATCTTGTTGCTTTGAGATGACTATGCAAATTTTCATATATTTGATGCTTGGGATGTGAATATTTGTTGTATCATTCTGATGTAATTTATGTGCAATACACATTTTTTCTATAACTAGAAAAGTGCATCTAATATATGCACCAGAATAAAACATCAGTTTAATATTTAAGATTTCATAAAAATAAGTTACATAAAAACCTATGTTTTGTTTTCTATCCTAATGCGAATTAATTTCGTATTCTTTATGAATTGTTTCATAGAACACGCGATTTCGTTGAAAAATTGAGTCTTTTCTATTTTCGTGAAATTTTTCCTTCCTTCAATATTTCCCTTTCTATTTTTTTTAATAATATTGAATTTTGGTTTGTTTTCAAGTTGGAGAGTTTAAGCTCTCTCCATATTTGTAAGGATATGCGAAGGAAATACATTTTGTTGGATATTGTATTGATCTACTTACTCTGTCAATATTATTATTTGCCTTTACAATCGAGTAAAAACGCTACAAATAAATACGTAAAAAGTAACAAATAAAGCGATATCAGTTTACTCCGAAAACCTAGAAAAGGACAATCTTTGTTGACTCTTTTGGCTGCTTCTACACTCATTTTAGAAATGGATTACTTTTTAGCCTTTATTTTTTTTCTAGTGAGAACGTTTATTAAAAATAGATGCTGTAAAATATTCGGAAAATTTTCGGGTCAAAATTTTTTCTTAGTATTTTCTGTTTTATAAACATCATATTTATTTGAAAACCAGTTGCACCGGGGGAGGGTCACAGCTTAACAAGCGTAAGTGCTGTTACTTCACTAAAATCTTTAATGTTACGGTTGCATTATTATACGAAAATTGTTTTAATCAGTTGATTGCTTCGGTTTTTTTTTCGAAAAATTCGTATCGAAATTCTCATAAACATATATAAATATTATGAATATAGTCATAATGCAAAATATCATACTTTTTCCAGGACGAGTATACTCATCAAAAATATTTAACTGTTAATATTATCGGCTAGAGACGTTGATGAAATCTATTATTTACATGAAAATAATTTGAAAAATTCTGGTTTCATGAAAAAAAATTAGAAAAGTAAATGAATTTCAAAAAATATGGATTCAGATTTTTAATATGCAATTTTTTTCAATTAATAGTGTTAAAAGATGTTTATTAGCAACTTACAAAAATATTTAAAGCAATTTTTAGATAAATATTGCATATTTTTCCTTTGAAAATATAGTAGATATTCAAATTGCAGCTGTTAGGAGTTGTTTGAAATTGCATCATTGAAGATCTAAGGATTAAATTTTACTACAATTGGTTTTTTGAAGGATAAATTAAGGATACTGAACACAATTGTATGCCTAGTATTTTAGTACTTCAAATAATTAAATTGTGTGTGTGTGTGTTAATTCGTTTTAAATCTAAGATGAATATTCGAATATGAAGACGCTTAGGTAAAGCCACGGATGTCCTTGCTGAGATGGCATTCAACCGAGAGGAGAAAAACACCCATCAAAGAACAGTTGATCAAACACTGTTCACAAAGTAATTAATGTGTCTTACCGAAATAGCCTTCCGCACAACAGCTCAGCACTAAAATCTAAGTGATCACGTACTCCTGCAGTACGCTGGTATCACATGGTACTAGTATTCTTTTTCCTTTGTTATACTGCATTGCATTTCGCGGACGCTATTACAGTTGCGCTTATGTTTAATCTGGAAATTGATCTGATGATCGGAAAGTCCACTTTCCCGGATTGGGTTCAATCCGGCAGTCTAAATCAGAATTACCTGGACGTCCGGCCCAAAGCGGGCTCGGTGGAACTTGTCCAATAAAAGAGAAAAGTTTTCTAAGCTTATTCCGAAGTAGTTAGCACGTTCTTCCAGGATCACGCTCCCGCTATAAATTCTCCATCAAGAAGTCATGGGGGTGTAGGAAAGACGAAAATTGGAAAGCAGGTGAAAGCTTAACTCACCCAAAGACATGTTTTTATGCTTGTTGTAGTATATAACAAGTTTGGGTGTTGACTGCTCATAGAAGGTAATGTAATCGTTTATTTTTATTCTTTAAAATTTTTTCTTCTTTTTCCCACTACTTGTTTGTATTTGAATCATTGAGTTCACTGAGTGTTTTTTTATTATATATAATATTTTTGGAGCTCTTTGTAGGTGTTCGAATTCACGGATTATGTCAATAATAATTAAAGAAATTATTTCTTCTTAATTATTATTACTTTTTTTGGAAGACCTTTAAATAACAAAACTAGCGGATTTTGTGTGTATGTGTGCCATTTTAGTTTGAAATCTATTATAGAATATGGCAAAATTTTTCATGAAATAGCAAGAAATTCATTGAAATTATTGAATTACTCGTTTGAACGATATATGTGCTAATATTTAAATTTGCTTATGCTTTTTTCTAAAGATATTTCTTTTTTAATCAGGTGAATGATATCAATATTTTTTATTAGCCTGTCTTAACTTTTATGTGAAGTCAAGCTTTTTTGTTTGCTATATTTTTTACGTATCAAATTTATTATTATTGCATAGCAAAATTATTTTTCACTGATATGGGTATTGTAAAATATTTAAAACTGCTTGATCAAATAAATAACGTCTGGGTCGAAAAGTGAATGCTGATTTATACAAAATTTTCAAAATAATATTTTATTAATTTTGTATGGATAATTTTAACAGATCAGTAAAGAGGTGAATATAAAGGATAGGATTGGGACAAACCTTTCTTTTTTTATTCTGCTTCCCAACACAAATTTTTAAAAAAAGAATGGGGAGGGCATTTTAAACTTTTTTAGACTTTTAACATTTAAACTTTTTTAATTTGATCCAAAATTGGAAAATCATAAAATTAATTATTATGTGATGAAAATTAATTAGAAACAACGATATTTTAGAGAACTACTTATTGAAGTATTTTAAGATTGAAATGACTCGAGTATTTTTGCTTATTGTTGTTGAAAGAATTAAAAGGAACTTAACCCTGTGAGAGATACTCTGCAATTGCTATATTTTTTTTGCAAAGTTCAAGAAAAGGGTAAACAATATGTTTAAACTATCATATAACGTTCTAACATTAATTTATATTTCCGAATTTTTCCAAAAACTTTCTATTTTTTCGATTTTTAAGAAATTTTAATAATTCTAAATTTTCTCTTTCGAAAAATTATACACAACTCAGAATTTAATTAGGGTTTAGAAAGCTGGTTTTTTTCCATTACTTTACAACTAGGGCAATTAAATTCTAAACCTGTAGTTTTTATAAGAAATTAATCTTTTTTTTTAATTTTGTTATGTAGAAAACTATTTCCCCCTTCGTGTATTTTTTAAAAATCTTTTTTTATTTATTTAGACTTAACCTTAAAAATAAATGAATTTCTTACTTGAACGTGTTTATTAAATTTTTCTACCTTGCATTATCCATTTGAAATTCGCCCATTAAAGAATAAGATTTAAATGGAAAAAGTTTCCGAACACTGCCAAAGCTTGTTTCTTACCCTCATAAAGAATTCGAAATTAAATCTATCAAGTTTAATAAAAGGTAGCAATGGTTAGGATGAAATTTTTCATTTTTGCTTCCTTCGTAAATGAGGAGACAGTTTTCATATTACGGCGCTTGTTCGCCAGAAGTTATTACCACTAAAAGGAGCCCGAAAACATCTAATAAGAAATAAAAAGGGAACAAAGCAATAAAGGAGGAACTGGGGGGATTGGCATAATTAAAAGCAGCCGCTGCCTGCCACTGTATAGCCCAGATCTGCCTTCCAATATCCTATGGGAATTTTTTAAAAAAAATCATTATTTGTTTTTCTGTTTTAGAATTCCTCATTTAATCCGCCTGCGGTATTTTTTCCTTTCCGTTTTTTGTTCTCTTTATAATGTGGTTCTTTGCATTTATAAAAGCGAACAAGATTTAAAATTCCTATTTTTCTTGTGTGAAAATATTTTAAATTTTATTCACTGTGAACATATCGTTTTCCTTCTAAATATATTTGCAGGTTCGTTTATTGAAATAAAATTTAAAATATTTATTCACCGAATTGTGGAGATATGTTTTAAACCAGAAAGAATTTTTTTAGATATTCTGTATTAAAACTATTGAATAAAAGAAAGATAAGGACGGTTTGAAACTTGCTGTGATCTCCCTAGGATCTCGGTTTTAGAAACCTTGTCATGAAGAATTCTTTGTTTACACATTATTCTAATACTTTTATTTCGTTATTAGGTTGAGGAAAAAAACCATTATTATTTTATAGCCATCTACCGAGAAAATAAGGGATTTTTTTTCCATTTTCGAAAATTCCATATGGAAAGAAACTCATTATTCTCTCGATAGATGGCCGTAAAACAATAAAGGATTTCTTTTTCCATAACCTAATATATTAAATATTAGCAGTCCTTGGCCACTAGAAGGTTCACCGAAAATTTTTGTGTTTAAATTACACAAATTCAGTTAAATCTTATGCATAACTTGATAACTGCTCCATCAAAAAGCACCAGATTGGGATCGATATTGAATTCATTTTATTTTAATAACATGATTGGTCTATTTATTTATATTTGAACTTTTCTGGTGAAGTGAAGTTCAACGGCATCATTGTGCTACTAAAATGTAACTGTATGTAAATCTGGATATAATGCATGTAATATAAATCTGGTTATTTATATTCTAAATGCACATTGTCTCTTACGGTATTGGAACTTCATTTTCTTATCTTGATAGAAGGAAATCACGAAATTAAAAATTTGAAAAAACAATGAAAATGAGTTGAATGTCTTCGCAATCATGAAAATAATACCGAACAATGCGCCAAAAAATTTAAAAAATTTATCAAAACTCAGGAAAAAACTTCCTGACAAGTAAGCTAATATTTTTACATAGACATTTTTTTTAATTTTCCAAATAGTATAAAAATAATTTTGAAGCTATAATATTTACGTAAGTTTTTAAGCTTTTTTTATTTGATTTATGTCTAACAGCCTGTCGTTTACAGTGCCGACAGACAAGCGTGTATTCGCTCTATTATTAGTAGGGATAAAAAAATTATGGAGAAAAGAATTGTTTTCACAGAAAAGAGAATGAAATAATTGAAAAAAATTAAGTTCAAATTGGTGCCAATTATGCTATTTAAAGAACTTGTTTAGAATGATTTTTGTTTATTGAAACCCCAAGGAAAAAAATAAATTAAAAAGGTTCTGTGGTAGAGGAGATAGCTACTTTGCTTGGAATTTCGAAGAATTTATTTCCCTTAATCCAAATTCATCAATAGATTGTGATCTGCTGGCTTTCCTCTTTAAAGAAAAACAAACCACTTTGGTTAAATGTATTCTAAAACTGCTCCATTTTTATCTAAAGCTAAGTTGGAAAACATTTATCTGTTCTCATTACTTATCATTGATATTATAATTACTTCTACAAGTTACTAATTTTTAAAAAATTGCCTCTAACTTAATGCAAATAACTCGAATTGATTCTTAAAACTATTTTGAAGTGATGGAAAATCAATCTAGTGGAATGTTAATTACTATTGCCCATCTCTGTTGATGTGCATTAATGATTACTATTAACTACTCTCTAAGGTCGCCTTTTTTTCCACCATTATCGAAAACAATAGCCTCAAGGCTTTAGAATGGCCTAGTTTAATTGCGTTGTTATTCACTCTCTTTAATCCTAGTCGTAACTCTTATCGCATCGGCTTGGAAAATGTCTAAATCACGATCAGTCAGTCTCGGGAAAGTGATTTTGACGGGGACCTTGTTGTGCCCGCGATACAATCGTCTTCTATAATAGCAATTATAAACAGGCCAAAAGCGAATCTTTTTTTAAGAGCTTGTGAGAAAGTGGGTTAGTGGAATCAAGCGAGGGAGTACTCTCATTACTCCAGGGGATCTCTTCATCAAAATCGATCTGATTTTAGGTCATGCACGATTATCATGGGGTGGACCGAGTGCCCCTGCTGTTCCAGCTACCTGCCAGACGATTTTCAACGAGGAAAATGTTTGGATCTATTAATTGAGGGGAAAATAAAAGAAAATGGTGAGTTCTTGAACTTGAAGATAGTGGAAGAAACAGGGAGGGCCATTCATTTCATTCATTTGGGCCCGAGTTGATGAAATAGACTAACGATGGAGGATTATTGATCAGGGTCAGTGTTCGAATTTTGATTGTGTTCGGTGAGTGCCGAAGCGAGTTGTTGCAGAGTGTAGTGACTTTTAAAATAGGTTTCAATGCCAGACTGTATGTTGCCTGTTTCATGTTTGCAGGGGTGCTGGTGGTAAACATGAACAAAACTTGTTTTGGTTAAAGGAAAATTAGCATTATTTTGCCTTATTAATTCTGATGATTGATTAGGAAGCTGCTTGAAAAAGCATTAATACATCTGCTAATGCAGAATATTTAGTATAGTTTGATCATTTTTGATGACATTAGTTTGAAAAACGAGGAAATTTATAATAGCTTATTATATTGATATATAATATAAATCGTGTTAAAAGGGCTTATTAAATATGTTTTTCTTAATGTTTTAACAAATAATTAACATTTGAATTTTTTTTAATATATGTCCATAAATGGTGTTCTTTTTTAAAAATCAATTCGAATCACTGTTCGCTTTAAAGAATTCAATCTACATCAACAAATTTCTCCATAAATGTTTTTTTAAAGCTTTAAGTCATATTTTGTGTATTTTATAGCACATTTTGAATTATCCTTTCTATTTATTGGTTTGATTCTTACATTAAACATTGTAAAATTTCAACTTAAACCATTGTAGTGTTATCACCACCAGTTTGAAATTTTAGGTGATAGCAGTTTTATATCGTCTTCAAAACCTAATAATCTAAAGTCTGAAATTCTTATCTGATTGGGATATATTTATAATCTAATGTTGAATAACATATAGAATAGCACATAATTCTCAATATAAATGTTTTTAATACCTTAATAAATAAAATAGAATTACTTATCTTTTAAATATTTTTTCAGATTCAAGTATACAATTTTTAAGACATTGGTTAAATTGCTTAATAAATTTAATAAAAAAACAGTACTTTGTGGAGGCAATTTGCATTTCAAATCAAACAATCTTTTATTGAAATTATTGCTAGTCCTTGGGTACTTTTTTTCTAGTCAAGTTGTATTTATTGTCTTCAAAAAAACTACTCTTCTTATTTTCGCAGTTTATTTCCGAACCTACGTAGATTGGATGTATATTGAAAGTTTCAGGCGCTCTCTTTTCATTCTTGTGGACGTTGGAAGAAAATTTAAATGTTGTCTGCGTTTTGCAGCGCAGGGTTGTGGAAAAAAAGGCACCTTCATCCATATGGAAGCAATTGTTTTTATATTGTTTTATGAATACAAATTAGTGCTCCAACTTTCCTGACTTTTATGAAATAGGCGCCTTACTGCTTAGCGTGGGCTTTCCATAATGCCATGAACGTGCTTTTTAAGTAATAGCCTTTGAATTTATGCCCAGAAACTCTTCCGTTTTAGAGAAATATTTACATTACGAAATAAATTTTCTTGCCTGTTTATGTGCACTTTTAGTCAGTTTCGCCACTATTTTTCTTCCCTTCATCTTGATAGAGATCCCGAAAGACTTTTTTTTTTTCGATTTCTACAGTTGCTTGTGTTTTGGGTCTTCAAAATACTGATTAGATTACAACAACGGGTCAAGACAGAAAAATCTTTGAATTACATTAAATTTGGAAACTTAAAAGGGGTTTAAATATATTCGAATTGTCCTATATCAAATTTTATTATAAAACAGTGTCCGAAACAAAATCTTTTGATATATGGTTTTTTGAGAATAAAGAAACGTAGGAGATAAATATACCTGCTATAGCATATTGCGATCTTATTCTGTCTATACTCAACTCCTATTTGAAAAAAAATTATAGGCATTTAAGGTTACTTAAATTTCAACAGTTTTTAAACTAGATTTTAAAAATATATTTCTTTAATAATTTATTGGGGGATTTTTAAAAATTGTTGTAGATTTTGAGATTTTTTTTTTGGAGTGGTAGGGGGCATATTCTGATATTTTCAATGATCAGTTATTATTATTTTTTTTGTATCTAGATTCATATATGAATTTATGATTGGTGTACAATATCTTGAGTGGTTACCTAATTATCTTAATTCAAACATTTCAGTGTGCTTTTGCCCAAATTGTGAAAAAAAATTTTCATTTTCAACTTTTCTGTTCTACTAGTTGTACCCGCACGACGTTGCCCATGGCATAGCATCCAAAATGAAAAATTAGCTTTAAACTTAAGTATAGCCTCCACCCGATATGGCATTTGCATGTTACGCAACATCAAACAAGTATAAAAATATGTTTAGAAATTATCAAAAATAGCTACAAAACAATTTTTATAGTACACATTTAGAAATATTTAGACAGTTACAAAGGTAAAATATGATATATCCGTAGACAAAAAACACAGGCGATCATTTCGCTTCTCAAGAAGTTCATTTAATCCCCACAATTTAGTTTCAGTGCGATTAAAAGAAAGACTGTTATTTTGCTCATTAAAAGAATCTCCTTCCCTAAGTGTGGACAATATGTCTCCGATATTCGCTAACCGAACGTCTCTTTCCTCTTTATTTTCCTTATCGCACTACAAACGAAGCTTTTTGGCATTTAACATGTTCCAATTAGATTTGGATTTCCTTCTTTTAGGCTTAATGAGATTTGAATTGCTGTTGAAAATCAGACGTGAACAAAGAAATATTTCGCATATGCATACCACAGCTCTTGCTGTTTGCACATGCGCAGTTAGAGGTTTTAGTGCATACGCGGATAAATGCAAAGTTAAAATTGCAGTTATAAAATTGTTTTTTTTATTTGATATGATTTTAATGCACTAAAATCTTCTCTAATAAATGCTCTACAAAATGGTATAAATATTTCCAATACCCGTTAACTATTTCTCCAGTTTTTGTGGTTCAAACTTACAGATGCTTTCAGGGAGACTTCGATAGATTAGCAAAACTGAATCCATATATTCCATTTACGTTGAAATGATTACTTCATTTCAATTACTTTATGTGTACTTTAAAACACTTGCAACTTCATAAAAAAATAAAAGAAATGAACCTTCCAATGCTTTCTGAATTTTCTAATGAGAAGTAATAATGTAATTAATTTGCTCCATTGCATCCAAACATGCGAGTGGCCTCAAAATTCAGAGATGCACAACTGACAACCAATCCGTATCACCGTACTTGAAAATTCAGCGGAGTAAAATCAAAAGGATTACATCAAAGATAATATGTAAATGGAGTAATAAATTATATTCTAAGCGCCGTGACACATTTAGAATGGTTCATAACTTGTAGCACGTTGCTAATGTCATTTTAGTGGTGTACAGGATACCGCTTGAATGCTTTTCTTTCCTTGACTGGCATTTGGTGTTCTTGTAAGGAAATGCAGACCAGTGCCTCTGTTTATTGAATAGATATATAAATATATATCTTTGTATTTGGGAGGGGGCTGTTATTGATTTTTTTAACTTTGGCATTTGCTAGTGAATCTGAGAGATTAATCCGTTTTAATATTCTTTTTTAAGTATTAAATACAGTCATTCCAAACATAAAATATTTTCGTTTATTTCTTACTTATAAAATTTACCCAACACTTGACCACAACTTTCATTTCATTTCATTTTAGTTTTGTCGTATCTGTTTACTGGCTGATGGATTTGCGATTTTTCTCCATCTCGATTTTCACTGTAAAATTGCTAAAACTTGCTTATATTGAGGGTTGGACAAATTGACAAAAGTAAGCGACAGTCTAGAGTCTACACATATTTCGAAGAACTTCGAAATTTATTTATTCTTAATCATGCACATAATATATATTTTTTTCATTTGAATTATAAATACCATGTTAAACCTATTGAAATCAAATTCATTAAAAATTAAAATCAACTCTTTCATTTTCTAAGCGTTTTTCGAATTTTTATATTATCTAATTGCTATACAAATCATCATCGCACTTTTCTTAACTAATTCTAAATAATCATTAGAATGCCCAGATTGCTTTAAAATTTTTTGTATCTTTTTGTTTAAGAAATCTTTTTTTAAAAAATTTATAAAGCGACTTTTATGTAGTGATGAGGAAATTTCCATTGCCTCATCTTTACCTAAATGCAGGGGTTCTGAAACTTTTAGACATTGCGACCCCCTTTTTAGACTAAGCATTTTAGTGACTCCCCCCTCCCCCCAAGTTTTAACTCTATCTAAAGTTAACACTAAGATTTTAAAAATTTCACCCGTACTCAAGTGTTTGTAGAGTATGTGTTGGGTATTGGCGCCACATCCCTTGACACTTCATCTTTCTCCTTATTAGTATCTCATCTCGAAGCTTTGATTGAACAATTTACAGATTGCATTCCAGTTAAAGATATGAGTGAGGTTGTGTGGGTAGTCACTCCGTTCAGGGAGCAAGCCGTAATAAAAGCTGAGCTAAGTGCCCTTCATCATGATGAACTAATAGAGATTTTAAGTGATCAGTCAATTAAAGTAACTTTTAACAAAGCTTATATCGACACATTTTGACTATGTATTAAAAAGGAATACTCAGAACTGTCCACAACAGCATTAAAAAGTTTGATGCCATTTTCTACACATTACAACTGTGAACAAGGATTCTCCATAATGATAATTGAAAAACAAAATCAAGAAATCGTTTGACACTGGAAAAAGACATTGTTTTGTGTGTTACAAAGCTCATTCCAGACATTAAAAAATTGATTAATTCCAAACAAGCTCATGTATCCCACTAACTAATAGAACACAAAAACCAACTTGTATTTGTATTAAAAGCTTTATGTGTACTCCTTTTTTTAAAAAATGAAAACTACAGCAATATATTAATTTTCTTTAAACTTTTCTTCCACATCTCGCGACCCACCTTTTGAGAACTCCTGCCTAAGTCTGATATCTCAAGGACACGGATTAACTCGTTCTTACGGAGTTTTTCACTGGTCCTCCCCCCTCCCTTTGTACTAAATTGCCGCATTTTTGAGACAATACTCGATAAAGAAGTCTGGTTCGAATACCAATCGAACGAACCAAGAGCATTTCCAGCCTCATCCAGCTTACTTTAATGTGTCTTTGATGAAAATCCTCATCAATGCCCACGTGCCCAGTTAGCTGGAAATTACTTAATTTACCACTCATGAATTAAAATCCCACGTGCGCCCTTGGGATGCTCGGAATCTTATTACCCGTGGTGCGAAGTCGGTGAAAATGAACCGATTTGTGCCTTCCTCGCTCATTAGACTGCGAATCTAATCTCCTTATAATGAATGTCGAATTTAATGAGCGCCCATTGCAACGACTGACTTTATTGGGAAAGGGATGAATGAAAAATATTTATTTTTATCCCCCGGTGAGGCGACCACCGTAGCAGGAGGAAACATTTCTTGCACCTGCAAGGTAATACTTGTTAGAAGCCGGTTCCATCGCATCCTTTTTTCCTTCCCCGTGTTTTTATATATTTTTTTATTTGAAGAATGTACAACGTCAGAAGGTGAAGGTCGCACTTTTGCTTTCGTGTAAACTTTTGTCTTTTCCCGCCTTTCCCCACTTTTTGCTTTAGTTGTTTTCATTTTTTATGCGTGTGTTCCACCCTTCTCTCTCTTCCATAATTTTTTTCTTTAACAAGGTTTTGCGGATGCGGAGACGGACTGCCTTTGGGGGATAGCGTAATTTAATTTGTGTGGTGGTTCATGTCGTGTTCGTTTGCACTTTTTTGCCAGAAATATTCCCTTCTGAATTGATAGTGGCTGGGTTTTTTTTACCTTGTTGTGAGCCGAGGGGATATTTTATAACTTTTGCAGCCCTTGAAAATTATTTCTATAATCTGAAAAGAAGAGTGCTAAACACTAATTTTTAAGATAGAAAGTATATAATAAATTCCTGCGTAGGAATATAATCATTTAACTTTTATATCCTATTATGAGGAGTGATGGCTAATGAATAACAAATTTGAGTTAGTTGATATTTGAGAATTTAATGATTTAATGATGAGGCACAAATTGAAGATGACAAATTCACAGAATGAGCCTACGATAATCAGGTTCAGAGCTACTATAAAGGTTCAGATTCAGAGCTACTACTTTATAGTGATCTATAAAAGCTCGTTTTTTAAACAATGCGTCGTAATAGTTCGTCTTCACAGCTTCCCGTCTTGATGTCAATTGATAAATCTTTTTCCTCCCCTTGACTCTTCTTAATGGCTTGAAGTGAAGTACTTGGTCCTATCACTTAACGTTTTATATATTAAAGTGGAATCTAAAAACATCACTTTAAATAAATGCCTATATTTTCGTAATATGACCACTTTGCTTTAACGTCACAAGTATATGAAAAGCCGGCTTTCTGGCACTGAGGTAGCGCGTCTTCCTCGTGTTCTGGGAGTCCCGGGCATGGTTGTTCTTCTGTGTGCTATCTGTGAGATGTCTGACTGTGTCCCTCTGTAAAAAGGGCTGTGCAAGCAAATGTGGTGAGTGTGTAGCTAAGTCGTACTCTTGGTCCTAGTTGGCGCTACTTCAAAAGCAAGAGACGCTCCTTTCGGCTTAAATCTGCTGCTGCATCAGCGGCAGGCATGTCCATGGCAAGTGCCATTAGTAACAACAACAACATATGAAAAAACGCATACTTTTTTTGGAAATCAGATTACGTATTAATAAATTTAAATTAAAAATTGATTTTAAAAGTGCTGTTCAATGTCGCATGGTTATTCTGTGTCAAAACACAACCTAAAGTTGTTGGTAAATTAATTTGATATGTAAACGATTAAATTTCATCTGTGTTCAATTCTATCTCCAAGCACGAGTTTGAAGAGATTAGAAAAATATTTATAGGCATTTTTTTTAAAGACCGTATAATTCTTGTTTTGGCAATTGAATTTTTCGAAAAAGATATTTTGGCAGATATAACTTTTTTTAACATTCTTGAGTAAAAATTTTAAAAAATCCAACTTTTAAATTTACGCTTTAAAAAAAATCATTTAACATCTAATAGTTTTGTGTTAGCATTCGACGAGTGTTTTTATAACTTTCGTATCTAACTTTTTCTTTTCAAATTAATACTTTTTTATTTAAACACGCCAACTTCATTTGCTTCATATCCTGTCTGATAACCATGATCAAATATAGTGATTTTAGAAAGCCAGACCAACAACTTAAAGCAATATGTATCAAAACATAATTTGATAGGACTAATAGTTTTAAAAAAACAGTATGAGCAAACAAAAAGCAATTCCTTTTATAAATTAACTCATCATTTTCTAATTCCTGATCAATTTGAAATTATTTAATAAGTGATTAAATAATTGATGAATTTTCAATTGATAATTGATAATTATATGTATACGATATTTTTGTTTTATCGTAAACTGTATCCTTAATCTTCAATTGAAAAATTTCCTACCCTTCATTATGTTTCATAAAATTATATGCTACCATACTTTACAAAAATATATTTTGTTCGATGTATTCTAATAAAAATAATACCTCATATAAAATCTTGTAGATGCCCAGATTGTTTTTTTTTCCTTTCATGATACTTGGTTTTCAAATATTTTGTTTCTTTCAATCCAAGGTGTTTCGAAAATGATTCTTTTCATCTTTCGCTGATAAGTGATAATAATTTCAAGTGTTACATAGCATATTACTTTCAAAGACTTTGATCCTAAAATTATCTAATTTTAAATAGCTGATTCTAAATATGCAGCTAAGAACAATATGTATTGTGATAAATCCATCTAATCATTCCATTTCCCCCTCCCAGCAGGTGTCTAAACGAATATTTGTTTTAAAGAAGGAAAATGATTTTTTTTAATGAACAAAGGATGAATTAATATTATTGTTTCCATTAATGGAATGTATTATTACTGGAATAATCAGATTTTAAACATCGAAATAATTTTGAAACCATTTTTTCTTCTTCAAAATTTTGAATTCTCTTTCAATTGCATAAAAGGATAACTGAATTAGAATAATAGACAAAATAGTTTGACTAGCACTTTTATTATATTTTCTGGGGACTGATTATTCCAAATTGGTTATCTATTATGTATTGAAGAAAAATTTTGACAAATAAACCGTTTCTAAGTAATACAAGTATGTGAAATTCAGTTTAACTTTTAATGTAATTAATCTTTATAAATAATTGCGCATTCAATATTTTCATGTCCAGCAAAAATTTTTCCCACTCAATCGCACACTATTTATCGGAGAAAATATCTTTTTTTGTTGGCACAATAATTCCACTGAAATTACCTAAAAGTTCAATTATTTTTAAATCAGTGTTACGCGATATTTTCGGGATGGGGGAGAGGCTAATTCTCTAAATTCATGTTTCTTTTTGCAATTTTTTTTTTTTGAGTATGGAAATATAATGTATATGGAAGTCTTATAGAGATCATGGGATAGATAATATATTATTCTTTAATTCTGAATATTATTTCATCTGGATCTAGGCTAAAAAGGCATCTGTTCAGCTCGACATTGCCCTATTCTGTTATATTATTTACATCAAATTTCTGTTTTCATTAGATTGTTTATTATTCCGTAAATGCAAATAGAATGATATCGCTGATACTTCACAGTATTTCGCTGTTACTAAGAACAATATTTCTTCGGTTTTATTACTTCTATATATATGTTACCCTTAAAGTATATAATGCAGTTATTTTACAGAATACCCAGTTATTCCATGAAATAACTGATCGTGTCCGTTAAAGTGTAAAACTCTCTTGTATTTCATGATTTAACTAGTTATTTCATAGAATAACGATCTGCAGCCCGTTAAAGTGTAAAATAATCGATATCATATACCTCAAAGTTTAGGTACTGGTCAGGGATTTAAAAAATGTTCGTGTAAAGTCCAGTGTGTCAACAAAAAATGTTTTTGCTTTAGAAATAATGTTCTTTGTAATTCCAAGTGTCATTTTAGTATTCCTTGTCGTAACAAGTGATTTTATGGCATGTATCCATAAATACCATTTATACGCTGCATAGATCAGATAAATTGCTCCTTTTTCATTTTAATGGTCTATCATTCGTTTATTCATAGAATACCTAGTTATTTCATTTTAGATAAGTTGTTTATTTTACACTTTAACTGTCTCTCATTTGTTAATTTATAGAATACTTAGTTATTTCATAGAATAACTAGTTAAAGTATCAAATTAATAACATATTACACACTTTAATGGACACGATAAGTTATTTCATGGAATAAATGGGTATTCTATAAAATAACTGCGTTATATACTTTAATGTATACGATCAGTTATTTCATGGAATAACTAGGTATTCTATAAAATAACTGCATTATATATTTTAACGGTAACATACACATGTTTCATGCATGACGTTTCTATAAAATTCGTCATGATATTTTGCAAATACTCGCCATAGCAAGCAGTAAATTGGTGTATTGAATACCAGTTATGTTCATTGGATGCATATAATTCCAAATCAAAATTTTAATTCAAAATAAAAAAAAATGAATCATAGTTAGGCATTTGATACTTCATGAACTTTTTTACAAAGCTTTAGGACCCTGTGGTCTATAAAGAATGTTTCAACAAAACAAAATATTCCAAAACTGACATAAAACATCGTTGTGTAGACCCTTAGGCTATTTTAAAACAGAGAAACAAAGCTGTTTTTGAGTCGACTCCCGCCAATCGATACGATTTTTCTGCCGGGAACCATTCTTTATTTCGTCCACACCTTGTTTATACCGATGACAACATAACCTTTATTTTTCCCCGTTCATTTCTGGCTTTTCTTCAAAACCGATACTCGCCTCTCCGTTTCTCACATCTGTGTCCACCTTCGATTCTGGATGACAAACTAATACCGCGGATGAAAATTTGTTTCATGTTATCTTTCCGAGGCATCTGCTCTCCCCGAGATTACAGTGCTTTCTCGAGCAGAAAATGGATTCTCCTCTTAAACAGGCCTGAGCTTTATCTCGAAGAAATTTTTTTTCTTCTTCTTGTGCCTCAGTTTCAATGAAGCGTGAAATGCTGTTTTCAGTCATCTTCCGTTTCGATCGTTGATTTTAGATCGAGTTTCCGGTATATCGATTCGGTTTAGTCAGTTTTTCAGGTTTGGTATTCAAAATACTTTTAAAGCCGTGTTAAGCTAGGTTCTTTTGTCGAAAATAAGATGCAGCTTGAATTTTATGTGTAAGGGTGAAAAAAATCATTTCTTCAGGAATTTGGATGTTTATATTCCTTTTACTTTTTTGTGGATTCAATATAGAGAAAATATAATAAGCGTCAAAAAATTCGAGCTCCAGATATTCGAATCTAGAATCTCCCATGTTTTCAGTCCCCCCCCCCTGAGTTCGAAAACCATTTTGAAAAATATTCTTCTATTTATGACAAAGATAATGCAAACAAACTCTTTGAGATATGTTGTTCAAGTTTAATATACAATCTTTACATCCCATTTGAAAACATATACCAAATTTGGAATAAAATCTGTTTAGAGGAAGTCCATCTATCCATCTGTTTGAATATTTTCAACAGAACAACGGAATGAAGAGAGCTAGAAAGATTAAATTCAATACGCAGATTTTATGGTTCTTTGGGCGGTTTTGGCGCAAGAGCCATATTTGGCTAAACTGCGCCATACATATGGTTAAAATTTAAAATCGAAGATAAAAGCTGAAACAGTGGTTTCAAAAAGTGAGCTAAAACAAAGGAAACTGGACAAAATTGTTAAAAAGAGGCAAGTTGTCAAATATAAGGAAATAAACAAATAGCCTTTAAGAAATTAAAAAGATTTGGATGGGGTATTCCATCCACCAAGTCACGCAAAGTTACAAATGAGCAATGAAAAAAGTTCTGACGATCGGAATTAAAAGAAGGACATTCTATTAGAATGTGGCTAACGGTAAAACTATTATAACAAGTGGGACATAAAGGAGCATTTTCTCCAAAAAGGAGGTGCTTATGAGATGAATACGCACCTACTATGTAGACACCTGTCGAATTTTGAGCCAAATCCAACAAGGAATTGACCTTCTGTCGGTCTATACTTTTAGAAACACTAAACGCAATGACTCATCAACTTAACTATATCATGTTTGGTATGTGAATCTGAATTTAACTGAAGTTCTATGTCGAATTTTTGTTTGCCTGTTGTGAAGAACGGTCTAAAATACATATTCAATATTTGGACACTATTAATGTATGCCAGACATTAATCGCCGAATAATTCGCCAAAGATGACATGATGGATTCAATAAAATGCTAAATTCACTTCAAAGGTCAATATTTTGTCACTATTATACACCAATCCCGTGCAAGACATCCTCTTGGTATGGCGAGTTTATTAGAAAATACGGAAGAAAGTTTTGAGGAGACCACTCCTCTTGGTTTTATATATATGAAAAGGTTTTATATATATAATACCAAAATTATTTTTTGTGTCGGAATTTTGAGAATGTTTTGGTTATTACATTGAATTTCTAATTCACATTTTTTCTGGAATGTTACCAAATCCAATAGAAATATTACTTACTAGCATACCATGTCACATCCTTTTTCTTACAGTACATGTTTCTCAAGAAGGATATGAAAAAAAAATCGAATTTTTTAAAGGGATTATTAAAAATTTTTAAGTATTTGCGTAGAAAATTAAAGAAGAAATGTTTGCATTTCATATCATATAATCTTAAAATAGAATTTTTTTTTCTGGTAAATTTATATCAAAACAGTTTATAGAAAGCTTTTTTTTTCTTCTTACGAAGTTTTCATATTTGATTATTTATGTATATAACCTCATTTTGATATGGAATCAAATTAATTCATTATCAAAATGAAGGTTATTATTATTTAAAACCAAAATTTTCCGTTAACTAAAAAAACAATCATCGGTTTTAGCGTGTTGTTGATCACTAATAGGTAATGATCTGCAAAACGAAATTCAGATCGCCAAATTGGATTGTTAAATGCAATTATTTCTGGCTTGGGTCCATTGATTGAATAGTTTGTATGATCTTTTTTATTTTAAACGTGTTCAATGATTACTTTTGAGTCCAATAAAGTTAGTAAGGATAACATTTTACTATTTTTAAAATAAGATTTACAACTATCTTTCGTAATCAGTTTTTTATCTATTTCAAATTTTTTCATAATTTATTTTAATTTTTTTATAATCGAATTACTAATTTTTGTAATTAAAGGACGATTTCATCATCTAATCGGAACTTTATTTAATTGACTTTAAAACAGTGTAAAGGTTTAAATACGTCAATTAGATATGAAAGAATTTTCTTTTCAGTTCGTTTATTTATTTAAACACAGTTAATATCCCATTTTTACTCTGCAAAACAATTGTGGCTTTGAGAGGAGCACTGAATCATTCTGCAGTCATTCAATTCCTTTTTCCAGACTGTTCTGCCGGATTACTCATTCATTTCCATGAATAAATAGCCTGCCCCATCCCTGGAGAAAAGAACCCGCGCATTACAAATATAAAATAAGTCATTATTTCATACGGAAACGATTGCTTAAGCTTTATAATGTCCCCATCTCCCTTTGTTATCCGTCGCAAATGTTCGATTACTTTTTTCCCGGCTCCTGAAGATGTTCCTTTCCTTGATTATGTTCGTTCTTTAAATCCTCGTTGTAATATGTTGGAAACGATAAGAAAAGAGGTGCTTAATGTGAAGTGTGAGCTGCAGATGGGGTTAGAAAACGTGTCTTTTCCTGTTCTTGTGCCGCTCCCGTGAGGCTTAATACTCGCAAAATGTGCGGGTAAATTGCTCTTCTTCGTCGAATGGCGCAGAGGACATTTCTCAGGCTTAGAACCCTGATGTATATTTGCGCCGTGCCAACATTTGTGCTCGAGTTTCCTCTTTCTTTCCTAATCGGATAACTTCTGCTGTATATCTCGGAGACCTCCGCGGTACTAGAAGTGTTTTCTGGTCATTTTGTTTGCAGAATAAAATTACATGGCAGATATTTTTGCGGTAAATTGAGCTGCTCCATGCAAGAAGTATTGAAAATGAAAGTTTGCTTTTAACCCATTGACTGCCAGACATATATAGAGCGTCTTGCCCAGGGTGCCAAGGTTTTATTTTGAAGAATACATGAAAGTTTACAAAATATAATTACATTAATTTTTATTGGAAAAAAACACTACGAGATAACTCGTAGCTTGCGTCACTGATAAAAATTCCTGTGCTGGTTGCCGCTTACAAGTTATCTCGTAGTGTTCTTTTTTTAATAAAAATTGCAGTAATTGCCATTACAATATTGTATCAGTAACTGATATATAATTTCAATTATCTTATATATACACATACATATGTGTTACATATCTTATCCTAGTATATTAATCCTAGTAATCTAATCGTCTAAGTTAAAATTTTTATAATAAAAATTGATAATTAATACGTTTTTTTACTCCATATAAATTTTTCATTCACCTTTTAAAAATGTTCTTAACTAAAATGGCCATTTGTAATTAATCTAAAATTGCATCACGCACTACGAGATATCTCGTAGCTGGCAGTTTCGATGTACGCGCTTAATACGAGATATCTCGTAGGTGGCAGTCAATGGGTTAATGTTTTATCTAATCAGAATTGAGGAGGAAAAAAAATCAAGAATTTTGATTAAAACAAAAAAAGAAACCGAAAATATATGCATAGCTGCCATTATAGGATGTATAGAATGTTGATCCTATTCTTGCAAAAAATGCATCTTCTTTTCTCCTTTCTTTGAATAAAAGGAGGGGGGGGGGTCAGATCTCGACTTCGGAACCAGAGGGTTTCAGGTTCGAGACCCGATTCCACAAGAAATCGTCTTCTGAGCGAGTCTGGTGCATGTAAAATTCGACTAGCGTAACGTCCTCCCGCGAGTGTAGTGTGGAAGTTGGAGAGAGGATTGCCAGTTAAACCTTATCGAGATTCAAAATTACAGGGTCCATCCCGAAATAGCCCTAGTGTTACTTTAAAACTAGACATTAATACAAATAAATTAAACTAAATCTCTGAATCAACATATTGGATCTTATTTCATGAAACCATAGCTTAATTTTTTTGAAAGAATGAAGATTGTTTTCTATCGGGCGAAAGAGTTTTTGTCCCTTTTGATTTTTGCCGAATGCTTACACAAAATGGTGATTAGTTTTAAGGTTCGCCGTTTGAAAAAAATAAAGTATTGTGGAAATGTCACTTGGGTATGTTTCGCACCCTGCTGCGGAAATTTTAATGCTAGTGTACAATATTGAATTCAGGATCACATTCAATTTGTGTTTTTGTGCTATCCCACTCGCATACACGCAGATTTTTCTTTGAATTTTGCCCAAAGTATGTGCGAATCAACAGATGATTCATGTGTTAAAACAACGAGATATAAACTAAACACCCTACTCGCAATCAAATTCAAACGACTGAAAACTTTCATTGTCATGCGGATGTGAGTGACATAGTAGCCAATATGTTAAGCGGCACTTCACGATATAGAGAACCTTGACTCAAACATAAGCTACTGAAGTTAAATTCAATAATTATTTATATGATTTGTGAATTTGTTTCTGGTGTTTTTGCTACATAGTACGGTGAATATTTGCTCCAATTATACATGATCCATTCTTCAACAATTTGAGTAGACCAGTTGATGTTAGAAAAAATCGCGGTTGTTTCTTCTGCGGTGGTGCTATTGCCTTGTTCCAATTTGTTAAAGATAAGAGATGTAAAAAAAATGATTATTCACCTGATTAAGGCGATAAAGTGACTCATCACGTGTAACCGCATGCCCTCAAAAACGAATTGCTCGCTAGGAACGTCCGTGTTTCTTTTTTACTCAGCCGAAACATCTAAGGCGAATGTTTCGACACTCGATATTGGGACCTCGTAGGTCGAATTTTCCAGTCACATGGTGCTACAAACCACGAAACTTCCAACGCTGGAAAATGTTCATAGCATTGCTTTGCGTTGGCTTTCGTTTATACAAAGACCAACGTAAAGACAATTCCGAAATTATTGTTGTATAGAGATCTAAAATATTTCAAGGTCAAATTACATATTGATTATCCCGAGTGATATGTACAATAAATGAGAAAGTGAAATCAAAATAGTTTAATAAAATATCTAAAATCATTTGGGCTTGTGAGGAATTTATATAAAATAATGTTGGACAACTATCAGAGTTAGTAACATTATGATAACACATCAGTCAGAAAATGTGTATTTTTCCATTTCGTATAATAATATATTTCCAAGTTTTCTAATACCAATGAATTAAAATATCTTGTTTGCAATAAAATATCCATGTTTCTTTGACTACCAGCGATGTAAATAGGCTTGTTTTGTGCGTTCTACTCAATCCAATCAATAATCGTGCCTCCCATACTAATTTTAAATGTGGGAGGACGAGAAATGTGCGTTCGATGGAATATTTCCGGCATCCAGATGACGCGCGCTTTTCCTTAACGACCGACGCTCTAAGTCCGGTTTGTTGCCGTTGCGTCATATCTCTTAACGTGCTCCCGACTCATAGCAGGTATTTCATTACCACTCCTGTTAGATGTGCGACTCATCATGTAAACATGGGGAATCTCGGAACATCCTTCTAGCCCAGGCATGGAGTGGATGGCTGGATTGGGTAAGTTTAATGGTACTTCGGAGGCATTAACTTCTGCAGTTGTAAGCATTCGGTAATTAGGAAAATGAAATGTCTGTTTTGGTTGGTTGAAGAGTATCTTCGGGAATTGAATTGAATATAAAAGATCAAAATGAAATCTTCTATCCATATTTAATTGTATCATGTCAGAACATCATTTCTTGAACGGTCAAGCAAGTTAAATTATATTTTTTATTCATTTTAATTGTTTCATCGAATGGTGCACTTTAGTATCGCAAACGAACCAAAAAACTTTGTCTCGCATTTATTATTTTAAAAAATATCGCATTTCCTATTTATTTCATTTCATGTAATCGTGTGTTCAAAGTGACATTTTTAGTTTTATTTGCTGCATTCATTAACTTATTTTTTTTAAATCAGAGCTTTTGTAAATGCTTTAGCAACGCGTAATTAAAAACTGATTTTTTGAGATGCTTCGTGCAGATAATATTTTTATTTTTCGCTTACGGATTTTCGTTGACGCCAAAAACATATTCTGACATAACAATAAGGCTTTATTTATTTTTTTAACTCGGCAGTTTCACACAACTGTTATTTTAATAATTGCTTTGAAGTTTTCTTAGTCATTCTCATATAATATAATCTAAGCATCTATTCGCAAAACTTTTAATTTTGAAACTATATATCGATTCTTTCATAACTCCAAATAAAATTTCAAAGCGTAATATGTCATGTAAATAAAGAATAAAATTTAAAAAAAATTTTAAATGAAAATATAAATCATTCAGATTCTTAATGAGCTGCTTATGTGCTTTCTGTGGAAATTTTGTGACAATTTTCTATTTTTAGTGATTATAATCTGATATCGATAATATTACATTGTTTCAATATATTCTTTATTAATGTATTTAGTTAATTAAATTTTTGTCATTTTTATTTAAAACAGGCTTAATGTGGAAGGGGGTATTTGTCATCTTTAAATAACATATCCGATTTGAATGGTACAGTAGAAATAAAAATGGACACTTCTATGTTGTTTTTTCTTCGTAGACGAATCAACGATTGACAATATTTTGTTTAGGACATAAACTTGATGTAATTTTTTTAATACTATGTAGTTTTTATAAATATTTTTAAGAAATAATTAAATTACATATTTTCCAAATATAATAATTATCATTAGCGACTTAAATATGTTTTTTTGGAAATACTTTTGAAGCACGAACTATTCCCTTTCTTTTTTTACTATTGTCTCATGAATTAGTATAATATAGTATCTAAGTATTTTTTTAACTTATACTTCAGGTTGTAATTTTTTTTCAATGTTTTTCTTTGAAAAATGAAGAAATATGTATAATTAAGTGTAAGAAATTCAGAGAAAATAATTTATTTAGTTTTGAAAATTTTAAAATTTTTTCTGCTTAAAAATTTCTGATTTTTTAAATTAGAAAAAAACTGATGAAATAAATATTCAAATGTGCACTTTAGTTATGAAATTATTGAAAATCAAATTAATTTTTTTTTAATTGATAGTGATGCGAATATAAATCTCTAGGCGATGTAATATTAATATTTAATAAACATTTGCGATATTTGATTTGGCATTCTGAAGATACAGTGAAACGATCGAATTTTGCTAAGTAAAGACAAAGATCTTATTAATCAATTGTCGCGGGGCTCAAATAAATGAAATTGTCTCGAAGCAATCAACCCTATTCTCGGAAACTATTCGATTGACTTTGACCGTACCCCACAACTTCAGTGGATGAAGATTGATTTATCCGTCGTCTTCTTCAGATGTAGTTTCTAAGAGGGGGGTTCCTTCATATCGGAAATGGAACTTATATTTCTATTCAAACTTATTTTATTCTATCGGGAAATTTTGTGGAATAGATTGTTTCTTAGCAAGAGAATTTTCGAGAAACGTTCGTTGCGGTAAACTTCACCCGATTCGTAGAATAAAACACTATTTGAAATCTAACAGTAATGGAGAAATACATTATTTCATTGATAAGCAATAAACTTAGAAATAAATGCAATATATGCGAGGTGTGTAGGTTTCTTTTTACTTTCTTGCATACGATTTATAGATAAAGTATCGCCAAAAAAATTTTAACTCGAGATTTTGGTGAATCTCCACATTTTGAAATTCGAAAAACACATTTTTGGAAAATATCTGCCTGTTTTTCTCTAACAAAAAACGCACAAAACGCTTTCAGCTAAACGGTTGAGTCTTTATACTAAATTTACAGATTTTTTAAATCAAACTTTGAAAAAAATCCTTTCGAATAAAGTCTGTCCATCCGGCTGTTCGAATATAAGTTAATACAATAACTGCAAAATGAAGAGAGCTGGAGTTTTAAAATTCGGTACACAGATTATAGTGTTGATATCTTTTGTATGGTGAGCCATATCCAACTTCGGGTTGACTATCTGCCGATTTGTGCTTTCAGAAACAAGTCAACGCAACAATTTCATAATTCTTAAATACGTCACTTTTATATGGGATTCTGTGACTACAAGTGCAGTTTTATGCCAGATTTTTGTATCAATCGGTTGGAAAAACATGTCGATTTTTGGATAATATTAAAGCACGACTTGATCAATCACCAAATAATCGCCAAAGATGACAAGAGTGCTAAATCCATACCAAAAATATTTCTTAACTATTGTATGCCAGTGCCATGAAATAATTTCTGTGGGGTGACAAGTTTAAAGAATATGAGAGAAAGTTTTGAGGACATAAATCCCATAGGGTGAAAAAGTGTACAATTTATTTATAGCAAAGACTTGCTATTTTTTTTGTCCTACATTTTATTTTATTAATGAATTGTGTATTTCCATATTTTACTTTTACCTGAATCCAATATATATGTATATATATAATATTTTAAACTCTAATTTAAATCCAAATTAATTTCTTAACTTTCAATTTAATTTAGGCCATAGTAACTTCATTCTAAAGATATTCTATTATTTTCTTATCCATTCTACTTCTTCTAGTTAATTAATTCAACAGAAGCTTTGTAAAATTACCTAATCGACTAAAAACCGACAGATTCCCACGTTCTGAGTGAGAGGATGAAAATTGTTTAGTCAAGCACATTCCTTTAACAGATCCATGTGGTTTCCCTTGCCTGATTAAGCGTGTATCGAGGAAATCCCCATCAAAGTCTCATTGTATGTAAGCACTATGAAAAATATTTTCCCTTCCAAAATCTTGTGGTATTTAAGACCAGGACTAATGATATACCGCCCTTTTTTACGTTTCTGCTTTTGTGCCGCGCTGTGAGCTGACGCGCCTTGTCCACGCTCTTGTAAATAAATCGTAATCTCCCCTGATGGAATAAAATGAACTTAAAAATTCGAAGTCACCTATGCCTTCAAAACTGCCTTCTGCTTTCAACAAATAATAATGTTACATTACACATATTTATATATAATAATAATGAACTTGATCACTCGTACAGGCTAATAAAGTTGATTCGCTGTTTATTCGCCAACATTATATTTTTCTGAATTTTTTTCTTGAAAAACACCGGCCCTGTACATTGTTCAACGGTCTGCATCTTCCATAAAACCGTTTCTTGAGTTTAATGATAATGTTCCTTATTTTAAAGAAACTAGTCGCATTTCTTGATGCACTTGCCGTGTTTGGGGCAAATAAGACGGTCCTTTTGTTATTGCACCACATACATTATGACTAACATCTGCTCTGATGTTTTCTTGTGAACCATAATTTATGAAATGTAATAATATACTACAAATGTGTAAATTGCTGTATGTATATAATTTTTAAAAGATTTTTTTTCTCAAGCCATAATCTTGTGTTTCTGTAATTAGACATTTTATTGTCAAAATTTATTTTAAAAACATTTTTCTGTTACCTCAAATATATTTTTTCTACAATGATGAATTTTTATTAAATGCGTATTATTTCGTTGCATGTATTAAATTTTTTTCGCACATTACGAATTTTCGAAATCATTCCTCTACCTTAAACATGTAATTTAATTTTTTAAATATTAAATAAAATTTAATTAAATTTATTAAATTAAATAGAAAAAATGACTTTTTGAAGCATATTAAATTATTGTTACAAATTTTTTTAATATAAAAAAACGAAATTGTTGAAGCATTTGGTTTTAATTATGATATAAGTATTCAATCCAACATTTAATTTGCATTTTTAAAAATTTTGTTTCAACAATTGCATTTAGTTTTTAAGTCGATTACATTGGTTAATCATCTTTTTCATTACAGTACTCTGTTTCATTTGTGCTCGCCGCATTTTACTTTTATCAGAGTTCAAAATACAGTTCTAGAATATTTTAAACTATAATTTCTGATATCTAATGCAGAATTGATTTATTAATCTTTTTGCTTTTAAAAATTGCCTCATCTGTCTTAAAAATTTGAGTTTTTTTTTTAAATACTGTTTTAAATAATAAGGAAATATTAGCTTTTTTAACATTTTATTAAGTATTCTTGTTTAAAATTCAAAATACACATCCTAATATCTACTCTTATAGACGTAAAGATATCCTAATGACTTTATTTTATAGATAAAATTCGCCTTAAAGTCCTTCAAGTGTCTAAATACAGAAGAATTCAATTCTTTTCATCATTTGTTATTTGCCTACACCATGTGTTTTCCACACTTTATATAAGTAATTAGTATTCGGAGAATTTTTTTTTCTGTCCCAGGGATGCTCTTAGTCATATTATTATCTTGATATGTTTGAGCTAAAACTTTCCTTTTAACATGTAGAATATGAAGTTTCCCTACTCTTCTATGCGTTAGAAGTTCTCAGCAATTAGTGTACCTCACGAGTCTTAAAAGAATAATAAGGAAATTTCGACTTTTCCCTTTTAAGATGTAAAAAAGTGTTGAGATTATGCAATATCCCTTTTGAAAATTACTTTCGAAATCTGACCAGATGATCTGTAGTGGAAGAACCCGAGTGAGTTTTAGAAATAGATTCCCGTTCTTTTTATTCGATATGCTAGTCATTTTTGAATGCTAGTGACGGTATATTTTTTTATACTTTGAAACCTTTTGTTAAGCATAAAATTATACTTTTAAATTCTTTTTCCAAGTATTCGTGTGTTCTTATTTTATACGAAAGTTTAAAAAACTTCAATGCGCGGAAACTTATTGAAAAAAAAAATCTTTTTACTATTTGATTTCGATTTGAAAAGAATATCTTTACTAAAAATTTGATCTATCAATTAGTTTCCCTGCGTATGGGCATTATAACTGCATTCTATATGAAGCTTAACATTAAACATTGCTATTTAAATATAGAAAATATAATTTTTTTAAATAATACAAAATTATTTTTCGTTATATTTTTAAGTGATAATGTTATCTCTTAAATTTCTTTCGCATGCACATTTGGCATTGGATCCATTCTGCTTCTTATTTGCTTAGAATATTCCTACCATGTTTCAGTGAATGCGATATCTTGGAAAGGAATCATATGGCTTCACAAAATTCAGCACAAGTTGACGGTAAATAAGTGAATAATAATCCTTCATTTTTCTTTCAGCACTCGCATGAAGAAGGTAGCCCCACCCCCTCCACCCCCCGTGGGGAAGGCCCCGCCGCCGCCCCTTTCGAACGGCAGCGTGCAGCAGGGGCGGCGGACCAGCAGCAGCGGCGATTCCAAACCGCCCTTGCCCACGACGACGCCCGGGGAAGATTGCGCCTTCGACGAGCTTCTCGAAGGACGGATGGACCTCGAAGTGGTGCTGCCCGACCTCAAGGTGGTCCGCATGAACGTTGACCGGAGGTCAGTTCTCCCTTTTCCTTGTTACATTCATTAGTCGGACCTCAATATGTCAGAAGCCGCCCTGGCATGATGATTTGTGTATATACGACTGGTTATAACCTGGAAAAGAAATTACAATCGAGCGTTTACTGAATCTAAATAAATACTCTGTTGTATTTCGATAAACTTTCTCCTTTAAGTATATATGGGTGCAACCTCTTAACCACTATTTGGATATTTAGGATTTTTAAACTTTTAATTCGTGAGATTTAATTGATTGGAAATGAAAAGCTGCGTGTTAATTTAATTGAAGGAAAATCATATGATGATTAAATTAATGAAAACTCATCTTTTATGGATTTTGAAAGCAAATTCTTCTATGCGGGTGAAGAATTTGTTTTTGTCGCGCACTTTGCTTTAGAAAGTGTAGATAGAAATATTTTCAAGTAGAATGGTATATTTCAAGTATAAAGTGATAAATGTATGTAATTCATTATGCATATTTTGTTTCTAACATTTTGCATTGTCATTACACTAAATGTAAGGGTAATTGTTAAATGCTTTAAAATTTATCTATACTTTTTTGAACGGTTTTTTCTTCTTAGTTTGAACTGCATAATTTCGATCCATGGGGCTTGAAAAAGATGTAAATTTTTGTTTATTTCTCCCGAGAAGAATTTTTTATTATGAATTCTATTAGATAATTTCTTTGCTTGTTTGCAAATTATTAATAAGAATTTTGAAATTTCTTTAAAATCATGGTGTGTATGATATTTCTTTGAAAAGGAATATTTAATTAGCTATAATGCAGTTTGAAGCTCCAGTATTCATGATTTGAAAAATAGCTGTTTTTCAGAGCAAGTTATGACGCTTCACTTTACCATGTATAATCGTTCCTTTACATGTAATCTGTTAGCAATGGAAAATTTTGTATAGAAAATGATATTTAAAGCTTTTAATTGTAAATAGATTAATAATTGATTTTTGTTTTATCTTGTCCAATTATTATTCACTAAATTTGTTGAGGTAACTTTTGGTTTCACAATTTGGTGAAGTTTACTAATTCAGTATTTTGCATTAGAACATACCATTAAAAAAAACTGAATTTTATTGCAGGTTTCTTCTAATAAATAATTATTTATTTTGATATAATATCCTATAAAAATTAATGTAGCTATACTATTCTGTTATTATATTACATAGAAACGTATAAAAGTTCTATTTCCATTTTCAATATATCAATCGCTACAAACAGGTTTTACTAAACAAATTTTTATCTAATGTATTCTTACTTAATTTGTGGTCATGAATCTAAAAAACTTTCAATATCATTTCACTGATATTAAATACCCTGATTTTCTCTCGTAATTAGTAAATGGATTTCTGAAGCTCTGCTAAAGATTCATATTTGCTTTCTTATTTCCAAATTGACGGGTCTGATTTGCATTAGTGAAGAAACGATTCTTTTCTCGGTCGTTTATTTTCAATCTGAAAGTTTTTACCGAATTGAGACTTCTCTACTTTAATTAGCTAGGCATTTTCTACATTCATTGAACGGTAAGATTAGTTAAATTTATCTAACATTTTGGAAGTCAGTTGAATAGATTCATATGATGGATGAGTATTGATGAGGAATTATGGTGTGAAAATTACCCCCGAAAATTGCTCATTAATCATTAATGTGATGCATTTAGTCATTTGTGGCTCTCATTATAATCGGAATCTTTTTAATCGCTTAATCAATATTCGTTAATAAACAGAAAGAGACTCATCGTAGATTGCAGTAGCACCATTAAAAATGATTCTTGTATTTAAAAAACACCTTATGTTAATATAGATTTGAAAAATATAAAAAATTTAATTTCTTTGGGACTTTAGAAAATTACTGCTTATTAATCCATTCTTTTTCTAATTGCAACTTCTTTGGAATTTATAATGAAGAAAATAACTATCTGTTAGAGATGGGATATATAGAATTTTTATACTGGGAGTGAGCTGTATACATCAAAGAACTGTTTTCCGATGACCTTATGTTAGAATAATCATTATGATTGTGCGATGCTGATCACCCTTCATCCATTAGACGGACAGACTAAACTACGAATGTTTCCGTAATCGAGCACTTATTTTATCTCTCATCATTTCCCCCTCACCCTCGGAAGCTTGTGGTTGCGTAGCAGGAAAAAAAAAGGAACGGTTTATTACTCTAATCAAGCCTTCTGATCAGAGCTCTGTGGAAATATCTGAACTTCCGCGGAAGTGATCACCGCTCCATATTGATGGCGAATGCCCCTCAAGTTGATTGAGTTTTTACAGAGCGCTTCGAATGTCAAAAATAATTGAGTTGATTAGCTAACTTTGTTGTGGTAGGTAATGATACGTGAAAGGGTGCTGACACTGATTGAACCAAAGAAGTGGGGTTGAAATTTATTTTTGCATTTGACGGGGTCTCGCAGATTGTAGCGACTGCTATTACGAAAATGCTCATTAGATCAAAGATCAAATCAGATTTTTTTTTTTTAAATAAGACGTTGGAATGATTTTTTTCAAAAAAAAATCTTTTGGCAGTTTTTATATTTTGGTTGAGGACGATTTACGATTTCTTCATCTTTTTTCGAGTGGATTTTTGGAAATAAACTTTTATTTCTTCTCGGAAAACCGAACTGCGATTGCATTTATTTTTGGAGTTATTTCATGCGTTGCAAAGTACTTGAATGGATTTCCAAGTAAATGAAGATATTTAGGAATGAGTTCTATTTATTTCCAAACTGCTTTGCTGTTTAATTTCACTTAAATTGTTCCACTTTCACAATTTTTATACCTCATTAAACTTTTTTGCGTGTAACATACAAACTCTTAAAAAACTAAAAGACGACTTATTATTATTTGTCATTTAGTTGAGAAGCTGATATTAAAAACTGGCGATTAAAAATTGTGCCAAATCAGGGCCTAGAAAATATCTTGACAAGCATAAAGCCAAACAAAGATACCAAATACCGAAAAAAAAATGCCAAACGCATCTTAACTCCGAGTAAACATATTTCAAAATATGTACTATTTTCTTCAACTATTCTTTCCTACGATTGTTTTCTTTTAAATCAATGTAATATAGGAAGTCGATAAGCTTTCAAATATTTAAGTTCTTTATGTTTCAGAAAACCAATGAGTTCTAGCTTTTAAAAAATTGCAATTCGTTTATTGCAACTTTTTTATCATAAATCCCCATATGGTCAAAAATGGAACTAATTTAATACTTTCATTTATGTTTATTTTATCGGTTTGATTACAATTGTAAATTGAAATCAAAATTAGTTTATTATTCTGCTTCATACTTCATTTTATAATTTCTATTTTATATCTATACTTAGTCAATTAATCCATGTAAGCTGTTACAATGAATTATTTTCTGTATAATTTATATCTGAAAAAAAAAGTGTTTCAGAGTTGTTTTTTTCTTTTCAAATCGACGATTAATTATCCGATTGGAAACTGAATATTCTTTTGTAAAAGGCACGCTATACTTGCTTAATTCCATTAAAATTACTTTAATCACCTGATAGCTACCTTAACAGGGAAACTTACAGACATGACTTAATTCGAAATTATTTTACGTTTCTTTAAGTACTATTAATAAATTATTCATCATAAAAAAGTAATAAGCTCTTTAGTTGTAGGACGAACTTGTAATTCCCACAGAGCCCGATCCATTATAAAGGCTCACTGACGGTAAAAATTTAAAACAGTTTTAATTCATTCCTAGAGGCTTAAAAAATACATTGAATGACTAAGCAGCTTGTGATATTAATATGACATTCTTCCCACCCCTACTTAATTCCCGAAAGTATTTACAAACCTAAGCGAAAGAAACAGTTGTTAAATCTTGCACTTGTTCTTTTATTTTATTTCCATCTTGCATTTTCGGATTAATGTTAGTTTTTATGAAACGGGAAAACTCTAATTAAAAAATAACGCAATTTAATTTTTTTTTTTTCACTTTCACTACTGGTTGCCATTTTTTAATTCTTTATTTTTTTTAATCCTTTCATAGTCGTTTGCCATTGATAATAAAATTGATGAGACAAGGAAAAAAGATGAATTGGACTTAGCGTGGTAGCGTATTGGAGATGTGTTACGTCACAGCTTTTTTTTTATTATTTTTCTTTTACTGCATTGTTAGTACAAGAAGCAGGTGATTCCATAGAAAGCGACATTGCTCTTGTGACGCTTGTTTTTGTGCAGGGATATGTCGGAAATGCTTTCTTTAACGAGTATTAGCCTTTGTCATGGGAATAAATCGAAGTACCTGTATATTCGATAGAATGCGGAAAAGTTGTATACCTCGGATATTTTGCAATGTGTAAGTTTGTGGGGAAATGGATTTTTGAGTTTATAAGAGTATATGGAAAACATAACCAAATTTTATGGTTGTAATATTCTTTGAGACTATCTCTTATTTGAATCAACCTCTTATTTGATCAACCTCTTATTTGAATTTTAATTACCGAATTATTTTAATGTAATGTTTTTAATGTTTTAAATTCTGGAAAAAAAATGAAATAAAAATAAATATTATCAAAATTTACAGATTCTTTATCATTTAGGAATTCAGATTTTCCAATCCAGTATTTCCACAAATGATTTCCCTGAATGTTTAAAAACAAAAATTTAGTAGTAACATTGTTAGGATTAATTTATTTCGTACATACTTAATTACATGCTGTTTTATATACATATATATAAAAGAAAGGAGGGTTGTTTATGATGTGCAGTTGATATAGAAAACTCAAAATATTATTTATATCCTAATTTCTGTCAAATACATAGAATTCTTGACATGGGGATTAGAGTTCGCGAATATTATTAATTTTCAGGTAGTTATGACTTTTAATTAGAAATGAGTTGAATTTTCCTTTTTTTTTATCTAGTAGTTATTTTTCTTAATTATATAACAGGACTTAATTTTGTTAGTTACAAATTATTTTGAATTTTACTTTTTATTTACTTAAAAAAATAACATAAAATAAATTGTTATTTAACAATATCAATTAGAATAAAGTCTTTTAATGAAAATCTTGAAGTTCTGCTATATTTGAAGAATTTTTTGAATTTTCAAAAAGGATTAGAATTTATTCCCTTTTATTCATATAATAATTATGCGATTCTCGTCATCTTTACAACTTTGCTTATAGCTGAACGGTACAATTCTCATCACCTTCGTGAATTAATTTCGTGTAATTGAATTTAATTTTTATAATTCGCATATACCTATTTTACTGTATTGAAAAATTTTCTTCGTGTATTGAAAGAAATTAAATCCATGTAGGCTGCGATATTATATAACTTTTAGGTGTACCAAGTCATGGTAATCTCTTCAATTATTCGAAAAAAAAATTCCACGTAGAAGTGAATTCAGAATTGTAAATAAGAATCTTTTTTATGTTCTTTCAAAATGATAATTCTTAATGCATAGACGTTTCTGTGATAAAAACTCATTTTGACCTTTAGCGAGATAATGCAGTAATTGCAATAATGAACTTATAAACGCTATTTATATTTCAAAAGGTATTACAAATAAGAAATCAGTTTCTTCAGTACTTGTTCCATTATGCATCCAAGATTCAAAAGCATTTAACAATTGATTGTGGGTGAATGCATATACTTTTCACGCAAATATATCCTTAAAATTTGGAAGAATGTATAAAAGTGTAGTGCAGTTTATTTGATGACTAATGGTAACAACCTAACTTATTTAAAAATGCTATTTACAGTGAATAAAAAAGATGATATACCATTCAATCCAATTTATTTTGGAGAATAACATTTTTATAGCAATACTTTAAAATTTAGGGAAAGGATATGAATATCTATCATTATGCATTTTCATATATAATATTTGGGATAAACATTTATAGTTCCATGGTCAATAATGGATGAAAGAAAACTCTATCTTTTCTTTTAAATAAATAAGATATTCGATACATTTATTATTTCATTATTCCCAGGGAAAATTCCAAGGTTCAATATAAATTTTTTTGAATATTTAAACTATCCAAAACAGCTTCCCAGTCAGTATCTGTTTCGTATTTGGGCGTTCCATTAGTTCTTGAAAAGAACAATACTAAAAATAATCTTCGGTTATCTAAAAAATTGTTATGATATAGAAATATATACGGCAAAACAGAAAAAAAAACAATTTTACTGTTTAAAAATATTTTCCATTTTTAAAATGGAGCATTGATGCGTATCACTGGAATCCAGTTTTTTTTTTTTAAATCATATTCGAGATATGTTCTAAAGTTTATTCTGAAACAAGGTCACCCGAACTTCGTATTTTATTAGCATACGATATTTATTTTCAACGATTTCCATGAAACTTACTTTCGTCAAAATACAGAATGGAAGAAAAATGTTTTCAGTTGGATTTTATGGTTACCACAAGAGATTGAATAAAGGTTTACTTTAAATGTATCTTTCTTTTTTCTTCCCCCCCCCGTTTTTTCCCCTGAGAGAATACCTTCAAGAGTAGATATCGTTTCAAATAGCTTTGCATTATAGTTACCTCTTAACTTCGATACACAGACAATTTTAAATTATTAAGCAACATAATTGACGCTGTCAGTTTAATTGCCATAAAAGGAATATTAGAATATTAAAACAACTTGAGAAAATAAGACAAATGCTACCATGGGATAAAAAGTTTTGACATTTTCCAGAATGTTAATTATTTGTTACCAGTCTAACCACTTATAAGTAGAACATTTTTTTTAAAAAAGCCGGCGTTCTGACATGGGGTAGCGCGTCTTAATCGTGACCAAGCCATTCCGGGTTCGAGTTCCGGTTAAGACATGATTGTTCTTCAGTGTACTATCTGTGAGGTGTACGAATGTGACCCCCCCCCCCCCTGTAAAAAGGGAATGTGATGAGTGTGTAACCATATCGTACTCTTGGCCCTAGTTAACATTACTTCAAAGACAAGAGACGCTCATTCGGCTTAAAATCGCTGTCTGTCAGCGCGCTTTGTCTATGGCAAGTGCTATTAGTAACAACAACAAGGTTTAGAAAATTAAGGAATGAAACCATTTAATAGTTTCTGTATTATAAAAAAATTATTAAATTCGTTAGATTTTATTTTGAGAGCAGAAAATATTTTTTTACTATCTTTTAAAGTACATCTATTAATTTTTACTTTGAAATATCAGTTCTAAACATACCACTTTGTGTTTCTATAAATAGGAATTCTGTGAATAGAGTTCCTGTTCTTCTGTTCTGTACTTCTGTTTAATAGAGGCTAGTATGTCTTTATCTTTTAAGATGCTAATCTGTCAGTATTTTAGAAATGTTCGAAGAAGAGCATTCTTCTTTTGATTTGGTAATGAGTGTGAGTAAGAAAAATATGTATAAATGATATAAAGTTTTCTTGAATTAGCTAATTTGCTATTAATTATGTATTAAGCTTCTCGGGGCGTTTGGTCTTTTTCAGCTATTCAGTAGTTGCTTCAAGTTGATCCAATATACTTTTTCACTCTTAACATCTTTATTATCAAAACATTAATACAAATATGGGTAAAATTTTATATGTGTATACATAAATTAATCTTTTAAGTGTGCAAATATGTACCATTTTTTTTAATTAAAAAATAGTTATTTGATAATAAAAAAAGAATCTATGTTTTTCCAAAATATTTTTTTTAAAGAAAACACTTCTTTTTTTGTTTATCTCTCAAGCAATAAACAAGTTTCATGAAAAAAATTTGAATAGAGCGAAAAAAAATTTATAGGTGCAATATCTTATGAATACGGCGAAGGGGAAATATATTACAGTGAAGTAATTGTAAAATTTCTTTCTATGGCTTGGCAATATCGGGCTAGCACTATCGTGTTGGAAAAGATCTTGCCTCTTTCAAGATATTATAAACATTTCTTCTTAAAAGTTTTGATTTAAATTAATCGTTTTGTTCACAATTGATGGTTGTTTTACTAAGTAATGTTGGTTTTTCAAAATTTTGGGATTATTTTGAGGTGACTTTAGCTTTTTGAAGTGTTTTTGAAACTTCACTATTATTAATGTCTATTAAAAATGGGTAGAGTTATATTTATATACCCGACAAGCTGCTTAAAATTTCCGAATTGTAACTTTCTAACAAAAACGAGCTTTGAAACGACGGCTGACCGCTCTGAAAAGAGTTTTGCACTTCTAGTCGTGTATGGCTATCAACAAATTTTTTCAAACTATATACATGTAATTTTGATGTTACTTTGAATCATTTTTTCTCCATCTGCTATCGCCATATTTTATTGGCACATATTATTTTAATGATTTTATATTCTTTTAAAATGTGGAAATTGGATTTGATGTCTGAATGAATTAAAGTGAAGTATTGTCTTCATTAATTTGTTAAATACTGGATATTTCGTTATTCAGCTAATTGTTTATGGAATTTATTTTAAAAATTCGAAAAATATTTTTTTACAAATTGGAAAAGTAGAGAATGCGTTTTTGAAAGATAAATGCTCAATTTTTAGCTTCTGATTCACACATTGTTGGTGTTGGAATATTTTCCAAAAGTACAAAAAATACCAAAAAGACTATAGACGTATTAGCTCTGATCTTCACGTTTTACATTTGAATGAATATGGTGTGACAAAGACAGTGCCAGGAATTTTCTGACTTTTGCTGTATTTTATATTTTTGTGCATTTTAAATTACAAAATATCATTTGGATAAAACTCAGACGGATGGACTGTTTTTCAGTCCTTCGAATCCATAATTCCGTATTTGTCGCAAATGGATAAATCTGCATTGAATGTGAGTTGGAAAGTTACGTGTTTCGAAAGTTTAAATATATATTATACGGAAGATTATATAATTTCCTTTTGAAGAAAAGTTGATTTTCTAAACCATTTTTATTCTGATTGTAGACAGAAATCTTCCAGGATAAACAGCTGCCCTCTGCACTTATTGTTTATTGCTTTCAATCTACTAGTCCAATGAGCATTTGCAACTTTTCGAATGACGCGATATACAAACTTAGGAATATTTTTCGCTCAGGGATAGAAACTGCTTTCGTGTGCGTTCCGAAGCCAAATTCTATCCAAGAAATGGCGATAAAAATGCAGAATGCGTGCAGAAAAACGAATACAAAATCGTTTTCGTTTGCAGTTTACAGGTTTCAAATGTAAATTGAAAATAATAAATTTTTCTCGCTGCATTTGCTTTCTAGTCATTGTACGGGCAAAGAAGTCCGCGACAGTTAAGGGCCATAAAAATTTTTCGAACTTTTTATCGCTGTTGTAAAAGAAAACCGAATTTGTGTTGGGAGTTTTTCCTCGGGTCAATCGATGATAAAAATCATCGATATCTTTATTTAAAATTTATCGATTTCCCCTAGTGTTTTGGTCTTTCGATCTCGCTGGTACTTTGGTTTGGGAAAGGACTAAAAATAGTTTACGTTCTACATCAAAAATATCTCCAGGGGAACATTTTTCTGCGGAAATTTCGTTAGAGATGAAGGAGGGGAGCGGGGAGGAGACACCTACTTTCCTAGTATCCTTCAGAGATAAAGCTGCGCAGATTTTGTTTATTCTTTTTCATGAAACAACCTATACGGTTTCTCTGAATTTTTGGAACAATGTTAAATGCATTCACAATTTTTTACATTTCCGCAAATCAATTTGTTAAAGTGAATTGAAAATCAGCACCAACGCAATTTAGAAATATTCTGTACTTATTTGATTAATATCTCAGTATCTATTAATATTATCAATAACATAATTGATATTATCAATTATATATCAATTTAGGTTGCCGCTTTGACTTTTTAACTATGTCTAAGTGATATTCATTAATTTAATTCATCATACATTTGACAGTTAACAATGCAATTATTTGAGGAGCGGGAATGAAGCATTTAATAAATTTAAGACTCTTACTGGAATGAGCAGTGACAAAATCTTGTTAAGAAACTTCGTTTTTTAACTTCATAATTAACAACTACTTCTTAAACTTAAATTTGTTGATATAAAAATTAGAAGTTGTTGTCCTTTGTTGAAACATGACATAATGCTTTAATCTCTATTTACCTTTGTTTTATTTTTAAAATTTCTTCTTAAACATAGAGTGGCGAATAACATACAAAAGAAAAATGAATTTAACATCACAACGCTCGGAAATCTAAACATTGTTTTTAAAAAGAAATGTTTCGGAAACAATATCAACTTTGATTTCACATAAATAGTAGTGAGCTGAAAAATTGTGGAAATTTTTATTTTTCACCCTGTAGGATATTGAAACATTTCATAAGTTTCAAATTAAAACTTGTTGTCGTAATTTAAAAATCAACCGGAATAAATGTCTCGAAATTACCCCGGATACATTTTTTATAAATATATTTATATACAATTAACCGTATGTCATTGATTGTTATTATTTCTAATGGCACTGACCATGGACAAGCTCGCAGATGCATAAGCAATTTTAAGCCGAAATTAGCGTCTCTGGTTTTGATGTAGCATCAATTAAGGCCAAAAATACGACTTTTTACTCACTCATTTCATTCGCTTGCACATTCCCTTTTTATATGGAGTAGGGGGGGTATATTCACACACCTTACAGATAGAACACAGGACAATCATGCTCGAATCTGGGATGCCCAGATCACGGAGAAGAAGCGCTACCCCTATGCCAGTATGCCGGCATGTCATTGGTAAACGATAGTTACGAAAGAGCCTATTATAATGCGGTCTTTAACAATTAGTCGTTGGAATATTGCTTATACAAAAGTAAGAGAAATACAAGTATGTATTTTGAATGTTTATTTCGGCGAATTGAAACTAAAATGTGACAAAAATATAATTGATGTCAATATAAACGTGGGTAATGATTTTTTTTCTAAAATTGAAATAATTAATTTTAAAATAATAAAAAAGGAATTAAATTGCTGTTATTGAATCCTCAGAAGGGCAACATTTCTTTTTGTAAGTCTTAAAATACGTTGAGCAACAACATACAATTTTTACGTATTTGCAAATCACTTTGCATAGAGCAAAATTGTTACTAAAATTGCGGAATAATTCAATTTTAATTACTAAATACATGCCGTTTGGCAGAAACTCCTGAATGCATTTTTTAAAGTCTTCAGACGCAACTGGAGACACTTTGCGCGGGGAACGAGAGAAATGAATGTCACAGCTGTGTGAGTCACTGGGCATAATTCGAAAGGAACTTTTATAGCTGTTATTCAGATGGTTTTATTGCATTTTTATACTCAGATCTCAAGGGAAAAGTACAAATATGTGAAGGAAATTTTCCTTCAGTATTTGTTCAAGCCATTTCTTGACAACAAATTCAAAGTTCTGCAACAATTGTTTGAAAATTAGGTCAACTTGTTGTGTACGCTTTTCCCAACTTTGAAAAAAAAGACTACAAAAGGCCCTGACCAATATTATTTTGAAAATACAAGCTTGATGTTCAATTTTTAAAATGTAATTTTTCTTGTAAAATACAAAATTTTATAAACTTTATTCACAAATAAATACAACTATTAAGAGCGTGAATTATTCGCACTCGGTTTAAATAATTATTCTTTCTATAGTTTGCGTGATTTCGAAATAAATAATCATGACTTCAGCATCTACTGGATATTTTATTCAGCTCCTAATTCCATTAAATCAGTACAACAACTCACGGGAATAAAAAAAATAATTGTAACATTTGCTACTTTAGGAAATAAAATATATTCAATTTTTGCCAGCGGCAGATAAACAACATTCAGCCGATTTGCTGAAAACCTCTTGACACTTGCATACAAAAATAATAATTGTTGTTGTTCTTACACAACTAATAACTGGATTACTTTTAGTTTATTCAGTATTTAATACACAAATTTTGAAATATATCGGAGTAGTCTATTATTGAAATTACAACCGATTTTTTTCGCTATATATTATTGTAAATTACATTGCTTTGCAAGTGCTTATTTATTTTTTCAACTATAGGTTTTTATGTTAATTATAAACACTAGCGTTTTTCTTCAAATAAGTTGGAACCAAATGGCTTTTATTGTTCTCGATTTTTTTTTTATCAGAACACATATCTAGGAGAATGAATTTAATGTTATAGAAGTTAAAATTTTTAATTGATGGCATTTATAAATTTTTCTTTGAAAATTTTTTGAGATTTTTTTTTTTGCGTATTTTAAAAATAATTTGCATTTTTTAAACAAGTAATAATTTAAGACGTGTGTGTGCGTGCGTATATTTATACTATTTCTCACCGTCTGTTTTAAACCTCAATACTTCATTAACGAAAGTTGTATCTTTTATTAGGATCAAAAAGAAACTAAAGCGATAAACATTTTCGATATAAGTCCTTCAAAACTATTTTCACCCAGTGAATAAGTCGGAAAATCGACAGGTTGGTTAATGTAGCAAGCCAAGACCTTCGATCTGATACTAAACCTTGATTATATCTCTAAAAGTTTGTATCCAAATATGCTACACGGGTAATAAATAATTTTCAAGGAAGTAAAATAATTGATGTTTACAGAACAAATTTCAAAGAAAAGCATTTGAATCAAAGTGAAACTCATATAAAATTGGACAAGTAGCAATTAATATTATTGTCATAATCCGTATATATTTCAGTTTATTTAGGAATGAAACGTTACTTTTTTTTTTTGTGATAACACTTTTGGAGAATTTTATCTCTTAGTAATTAAAATAAAACTCTTGTTAAAAGTAATCAATAGTTGTTGTTTTTTGTAATCAAATCTTTACTTCATATTTATTTTGTAATTTCCCATGAATTACCTATCTCGTGGTATTTATTACAAACGAAATTTGAAATAAATACCACATCTGTATCGTAGATCTGTTTCCCACTATACTTAATATTCAGATTTCGCTTATATTACTTGTGGTTTCTATTTCTGTGCGGCGTTGCAATAATTCATCGAACTTGGGCGTGACTCTTGCATAGCCTCATTATCAGAGAAATCCCTGATCCATACTTTCACTTTTATATTAAGCGGTGCGTTATCTCAAGGTTACTTGGAACGATTTCGTACGCCAGACATTGATTTTTTTATTATATTAAAAAAATCAATTTTGTATTAAATTTCTATTTGCGTATCATTTTTTCTCTACATTGTAAAACGAGTTGTGTTACGAGCCCAATGAATTCCCAATTACATACAAAGTTAGGTAACAAGGCAATTGGGGATAAACTGCGAAACGGCTAAATCCCCACGACAATGCTTTTGATTTATTATTATTATTATTATTATCTAGAATAGAATGGGTCCCTTTGTCTATAATTATGAATTTACAAGGTATCAATGTTTGCACTTATTTAAAAAGTAAGCCAAAAATATTGTTACAATCGAGCGAACGTCGCTGGAAGCACGGAAGGGAGAGCGATTGGCGACGGTGTCAAAGAGCTTGGCCAGCTTTTTTTCTATGAACGACCGCAAATAAGCTTTTAAATAAAAAAAACATCAATTATTATATATTTAAAATGGTTCATAATAAGTAGCAAATAATTAGTTTAATATGTCTTTGGTTTAGTTAGGATTTTTAAGAGAATATTTTCTTGCGTATTGACGTTTGATTCATTCATTAATAAAAAGCAACTCAATTAAGACGATTTTTTTTTTTTCGCATTTATCAGAAGTTCGAAAATGCGAGAGATAAATTTCTGCGCTTGAATTATTTTGAATATATGAAACAAATTTAAGTCTATAATTTTTGGTATTATCCATTATTTTTTTTAAAAAAATATTTATATTTGTCTAAAGATTTATTGAGTAAAAGAAATATAAATTTGTGCTTTCTGGAAATGTTTTGCACATCAGATATTGTTATATTTTTGGGTCTTCTGTTTTAAAGATCTAAATCGAAATTCTAAATTTTAAAAGAAAAAAAATTATTACCATTAATACAAAATTAGAACGAGACATATTTAAAATGTGGAATAATAGCAGATAAGCTGTAGGACAAATGTTTTATGTTATCACTTGCTAAATTATGCATCTTTACATTAACTGGAATTTTTAAATTGAATTGTCTGCATAACTCAACATAGCGGTTAGGCAGTATTTTCGTAATAACTATAATTATAAGATTCAGGTTCATTTATACATACAAAAAAAATGCAAGTTCTTCTAAAATAGAATCGACGTTAATAATTTAACTCTAACCTGGAAAAATGTTAATGATAACTGATATCGATCAAAATGCAATTTAAAACTTTTTAATCTCGTTGACGAGATTAAGTTTTGAAAAACTCTTCGTCAAATGAGATGAAAATAATGACGTTTTATTTAATTTCTGTGAAAATGAGGCTTATAATGATACAAATGAGTCTGCATTAATACGTCTATAAGCATTATTGTATCATAATTTGCATTAGATTTCATATTTAAAAAACACACACACCAGAAATCAATTTTAACGATGTATTCATTAAGTGTAAGGTGGGTTTTTTTTGCTTCGGTTATTTTTATTTTACTTTCACTTTTTTTAGGAAATTTTTTTCTTGTATCTTTTAACAACTTTTTTGAGTTATTTATTTTGAGACTAGATACATTATCAGAAATCAAATGAAAAAAAAAGTATACCAAAATTCTTGTATGCGTCCCGACCAAAATTGATATATGTATATATTGCCGAAAGACATTTTTTTTAATCGTTTGAGCGTCATTAACACCCAGATCACGAAACTAGAAGTGAAAAATTGGTTTTTTTCTGCTCTAAGTATTTCCATTTGATTAGTTTAGTTATTAACTTACTATTAAGTAAAGTTTTCAATCAATATAAGCAACACCATATTTTACCATTCGCATTTTAAAAAAAATCTTAGTAGATTCTTGGTAATCCGGCAAATATAAGTCTGAAAGAATGATGGATTAATGAAACTGTTAGATTCACAGAAATTCAATAAAAACACATTTCTTAAGCATTTATAAATCTGTTTATTGCACAAAATATGCAAAATTATACCGGAAACTACTATATAATATAATACGAATAATAACTAAAAATTCTAGAATTGCTTTGCTTGTGAGACCCTTTCCTTAGATTTTTCCATGAATTTATGTAAAAACTGGGTTTTTTTTTTATCCTCACTGAAAAATTAAGATTTGGTGGTAGTTTTGATTATCAAGAAACTTGATATATCCAATAATTACGTGGAATATATAAATCTATCTCCTATTTCGATTGACATCGTTATCAATTTTTTTACTTATTATGTGTTTTTTGTGAATATACAAAATTCGTAATAAAATATAAAAGCAACTATATCAGAATGAAAAATCCTTATCATAGAAAAAGAACATTAAAAAAGATTCCCCTTCAGTTAAAAACGTTAATTTTATCAATAAATCGGCACTATTTCGGGTTTTTATTTTTAGATATAAATAATTCTTATTGACAAATTCAATTTTATAAAATGATTAATTATACAACACATTTTTTTCTCTCTGAAATTTTATTTTATGATTTAGGAATTCGGTTACCAAGTATCGTTTTAGGGAATTTAAATTTCAAGTCCAAAACTATTCTTATGTATGTGTGTAGTTATTATACAAGCTTAAATAGTGTATTTTACGAAAAAAAAAATACAGTTAACGTATAATTATTAATTTTAGAACTATACAGTGTTTAAATTTTGCCTTTCTCGTATCTGAAGTTTGTAATTATCTAAATATTCGACTTAGAGATAGTGAAACATACTTTATGTTTGTCTGAGATGAGTATTAGGAATTATATGCCTGCCTATGAACACGATAGCAGAAAAGCAAAATGAAATTTGCTGTCCTTTTTGACCAATACTTTTAGACCCGCATCAAATTTCAAATAAAATATATCTATTAGCGCCTGGCCACATGGGCTTGTTAAGGGAAATTTGTCAAATATTATTACCATCGGGTTTTAGCGCGAAATTCGCCAATGATTGTTTCTATTGGTGTGTCTGAATCTGTGTATGCGAAAATACTAACTCAAAAACACAGAAAGATAGATAAATGAAATTTGTAAATAATTTTTATTTCGAAATTGTATGTCTCTAACAAATATTGGAGGCAATCGGTTAAAATAATGAATTCCAAAAAGCATGCGAAACTTATTCTCAATATATTACGAAGTTAAATGTTTAAAACCCTCGATATTGTATAAAATCTGTTTCTTAGTCGGAAGTCGAACACCCACGTATTTCAATTATGTTTAACAAATACAGGTGTAAAAAAAATGCGCATTTTAGATTTGGTGTTCAACTGCAGAATTTCTTTCAGTTAAAACCTATTTTTGATGGGGGGAGGGGAGGAGATTTAAATATCTACTAAAATCTTTGCCATAATGCTATTGCTTGCATTATGGCAAAGATTTTAGTAGATATTTAAGGATTTGTTAAGATAGTTAAGATTTTTAACTATCTTAACAAATCCTTAAATCCACTATCTACCTCCATATGTATCATCCTTTTATTCTTCTTATTTTGAGCTCGCAGCGCATCGTTTCTTTTCTTAGATCTTTCAGAATTCGCGAGCATTTAAATGTGGCAAAGCAAAAGAATACACAAAAGATGCGAAAATGCCGAAATGCGGCGGAGAAATCCCCACAATAAAGCAAATAAACGAACAAATATATATATGTGTATTCTCCTCTCTCTCTCTCCCACAACGCGTATGAGCCAACATAACAGCTCGGAGCAGTAGGTGACAGGATGAAATCCTTAATGTTTATGTACGCATTTTTCGGGTGAATAAATGGTGAGGCAGTCGCAACGCATTGCATACTGAGCACGCATTTGGAATAGGAATGACGGGACAGATTCTGCATTTGGGAAAACGACTGCCT
>JAOUZG010052078.1:331898-350912 GCA_026289955.1 Argiope argentata | reverse complement strand
GAATAGGAATGACGGGACAGATTCTGCATTTGGGAAAACGACTGCCTTATCCCTCTCGCGCCACGCACATTGAGAATTCTTTTTTTCTTTTCTTTTTTTTCCCCGCGAGGAATTGCTCTGAATGACGACGTCTTTTCGTGTCAAAAAAGGATCTTGGGAACATTTGTGCCTGCAAATTTTAATATTTCCGGAGGAGTTATCTGTGAGGGAGGGAGGAAGGAAAAAAACTGTTATCGATGTGCGATGCCATAAGAGAAAATGAGTTTCGTACTTAATTTCATGGCTGTTTCGGGGATCTGAAATGTGTATTTTTTTTTCTGATTGTTATGTATTTTTTTAAAGATTTATCTATGAATTCAATTAAAATTTTAGTTGTTTAGGTTATTTATTAAATCTGCTGCTGTATCAGTGGGGATCTTGTCCATAGGCAAGTGCCATAAGTCACAACAACAACAGCAGCAGCAGTTTAGCCGGCTTTCTGGCACAGAGGTAGCACGTCTTCCTCGTGTTCTGGAAGTCCCGAGTTCGAGTCCTGGTGTTTGGGCATGGTTGTTCTTCTGTATGCTATTTGTGAGATGTGTGAATGTGCCTCCCTGTAAAAAGGGGCTGTGCAAGCGTATGTGGGGAGTGAGTTGCTAAGTCGTACTCTTAAAAAACAAGAGACGCTCCTTTCGGCTTAAATCTGCTGCTGTATCAGCGGGGAGCTTGTCCATAGGCAAGTGCCATAAGTAACAACAACAACAAAAGTAGTTTAGGGGAGTGGGTGTGAATAATATCTGAAAGTATAAGTTGAAGAAATATCGTATGTGTACTCTTTTTCTGAAAAATATTTATGAAATATGATTTACTGGGTGCGTGTTGAGTTTTATTCTTCAGGTTTTAAAAAGATAGTTCAATTTTTAACTTTTGCCAAAATTTCTTTGTCTAAGCCTTGACGAGAGTAATACAGTGTACCAAATAAGAAAAAATAAGCTAAGCTACACCACCTGGGATAAAAAAAAAACAACAAATAAGAAAAAAATAGCCCATGATATTTAAAAAGTTATAGTTGCAGTGAAGCTAGAAATCAATTGATTTGGAAATAGTTTTTAAAACGAAGATTAATTCGAAATTATGCATATTATATAATGTAGTGCTTTGAGTATTGTATTATTTTGGACCAGGAGTGGGCAGATTTTTCCAAGGGTCAGCTATTTCTAGTTTAATAACTTAATAATAAATACGGAATATGTACTTTCCTACATAATTACCAACATAATATTAATAACTACAAATATAATAATATAAAATTATTTATTTAATATATAAGAATTCAAGATACAGGATTTTCATCTAAAATAAGTTTTAGTAGATATATTTAATAGCAGACTTAGTGTGCATATTTTGTATGTCCTGCCAATTTTGATTACCTCAGTATATAATCATTAACTGCTAATCTTGCATTAGATTCTGTATAGGTAGTCTGTGCGATGTAAAGGATATGCTGTCTTAATTATATTCATCGTTGAAAATGCATATTTACCCAAATAGATAGAGAAAAGACGTTGTAAGATATGAAACTTTTTTTAAATTTAAGATACTTTACTTCGTCCGTTAATTTCGAAAAGTCATTCTTAGGTTCTGAATTTCTTACAAAATAACTAAAAAAATAAATTAATTATATATCTCTTTAGTTCTTCCACATCAACAATGGCAAATGGGTGTAATACATGAATACAACAATTAATTTCTTTTTTGTATGCGCGTCTTAGGTCTTATTAAAGATGGGCAGCTCAAAATGCTTTGGTGGACCACCGGTCGATCACGATCGACTTAATGCCCAGCCCTGTCCTATAATAATGAATTCCAATTGTAATCTTTTACATGTTTCTTTCTTTTGCTACAAAAATAATAAGTTTTGTTATGTTTTATTATGATTCATCGTGATATACTTTCTTCTAAATTTCACGCATATGGTTGTTGTTTGTTTTTATGTTGAAATGCGAGAAGTAACCGATTACGCGATAAGTTAGCAAGGTCATATGTGTTAAAACCTTTATTGTTATTCATTTAAGAAATTTATAATATCTTAAGTATAATAGCACTGTTATTTAAAATTTGATTCTTCTGTCTTTATATTTAAAATTAATTAGTAAATGCGCGCGCTAAATATCTATTTAATATAATCACAATGGGTGACCGTAAATCCAGTAATTAAAAAAATGGAAAAATATTATAAAATGTATTTTAAAAGATTATTAAAAATCTTTGAAATTATTGAAAAAGATTGTGCAAAAAATAAAATTCAAATTAAATATCATCCTTTGATGAAAATGGCTGAAATATTTTTCTGTTTATGGTTTAGACATTGATGATGATCGAATTGTACGGTTTGGGTTGTACTCAATTAAGCAAGTACCGTTATAAAAGGGCAAAAAGAAGAAATTTAAGATTTTGTAGACATTGGATTTTTAAGTTATAAAGTTATATCTTTGAAAAAAGTTGCGGCAGAAAACATATGTAAGAATTAGAAAAATAAATGACAGTTGAGTGAAAAGTTGAAATAGTTTTTTGATGAACGATTTTTTTAAAATGTCCCTCTATACCCCCTTCTAAGAGGAAAAGTAAAAGATTGAGATAAGATTCTAAAAAGTAAAGAAAAGATTCTAAAAATGATAAATGAGTGTTAATAACAAAATGAAATCTGCGGTAGTGGTCTCCTCAAAACTTTCTCGCATACTCCCTAATAAAGATGTTACCTCAGTGAAAGACTTGCATGACTTTGACATACAATAGCTACAAAATATTATTTTTTGGCTTGAATTTTAGCCGAATCTGTCGTGTGATCCTTGGCGAGTGTTTTGGCGATAAAATCCTGGTATATCAAAAGTATACAAAAATTTAATTTTGGATTATAACGCTTTCTTCCCAATCAATTGAAACAAAAATTTCCACAGAATTTGTAGTCAAAAATTCCCATACCATATTTGATATATTTAAAACATTGTGTTTCTGAATTATTGCGTTTTAAAGTACAGACCGATAGACAGTTAGTTCGTTCTTGGAATTGACTCAAAATTTGATAACTGTCTACACTATAGATATTTATTATGTGTACCGAATCTTATCTGTCTAGCTATCGTGGTACCTTGTATTCGAATGGACGGACTTCTTCTAAATAGATTTTATTCAAAATTTGATATATGTGTACAAATGTGGTATGAAGACTATATATCAAACTTTAACCGCTTTGGCACAAATAAACGAACAAAAAAATGTATCAAATTTTTCAAAAATTTAGTTTTTGGGATTCTAAAACATCGGTGATTCGTCAAAATCTCGTTCTTTCTTTAACAATTATTATAATGGCAAACTTCCTTACGAACGGAGTTTGTTCAAAATTGGATACATATCTGTAAGGTTGGGGGGGGGGGACCTATACCAAATTTCAACAGTTCTAACTCAAAGCGTTTTTGAATCTTTGTCACAGAAAGAAATATTGTACTTTCTCTATTCTTATACGATAAATAAAAAATGGAATATTTGATTTTTTTTTGAGAATCATTCTATGTACAATGTTTTAATCATGATAATATACACTGAAGTGACAAAAGTCATGGGATGACTGTTAATATCGTGTCGGTCCTCCTTTTGCCCGGCGAAGTGCAACAACTCGACGTGTCATGGAATCCACAAGTCGTTGGAAGTCCTCTGCAGGAATATTGAGCCATGCTGTCTGTATAGACCTGTTCGCATGAATAACTTGAACACAAATGAAAGCTCTGGAAAACGAACTGCGCATTTATACTTTTTCGCTGCGATACTACTGCCATCTGTATATTTGCATATTGCTATCCCATGACTTTTGTCACTTCAGTGTATTTCAAACAATGTTCTCAATTGTTTTATTTTTTAATTAATAATCACTGTTTTATTTGATATACTAAAGTTACTTCAAAACTATAACTATATTTGAATTTCTTGATGCAATGTTTATTTTTAAAGATCTTATCTACCCTATGAATTTAAAGTCAGCTAATTATTGTACGGGTTTTTAACTTGATTTCATATTTTTTAAAAAAATCCCTACAATTTCTGAATGTCGTTGTAGGATCATTGCAAGCAGGACGATTCCCATTCTTACAGAAGTTAAATCTTCTATCATCGATATTTTCGGCTTGATTGTTGGATAGGATTTCCTCAATTGTGGCCTCGTGATCCCGGGATTTGATTTGGATGACATGCGCTAACGCAGCATATCATTCTTAAACCATTACCTCCGGGCATCCGCTAAGTCAACTGTTCAGCAAATTTACTAATGTGTACATCTCGTGCCTACGCACACGTCAGAAGAATGGCGCGTGTTGAATTCATGGCATTTTAACACGCTTATTGTATTTCCACCACAAACATTGACACCTTTTACGCGTTAGGAAAACCACCTGAGGGATCGGTACGCACACCCGTCATGGAATCGTGATCCGAATTAATGACCTCTCTTACCGAGAATGGGCTTATGCCGGACATTGTTATATTGTTCCGTTGGTAAAGTATGTCTTGGTGTAGAAATGTTTTTTTAAACGAAAGGTATTGCATTACTACTGTGTTTAAAATGCGATTCAGAATAGAAAATTGTAATATCATAATACAATTTTTCAATTCCTACTATTAGTTCACACTTTGCCTGTATATATATATATATATATATATATATATATATATATATATATATATTTTTATATATATATATAATCTTGTTCAAATTTTCAATCGTTAATAAAATTCTTTTTATTCATCCACTCAAGTTCGAATACAGTTCTTTTCAAATATTAATTTTTAATACTTTAAACAGAGTTTTAACAGTATGAAATTGAAACCAACGGGCAAGTAGCTCAATCAGTAAAACACAAGAATTTCAATATTTTTTACGTGAAAGGGGAAAAACAAAAGTTCAATTCATGCGAAAAACATTTTTTTGATAAATTATTTACATTAATTGTAATTATTTAACAAAAAGTAATTGAAATAAAAAAAATGTCGACCTAAGTAGGAAATGAGCAAACAATTTTTTTAAATTACTTGTTTGAGAATTATTTTTATAAACTTCACCGATTGTTTGGGAGTGTTATCCGAAATTCATTGTTATCAATGCCTAAATAGGTATTAAAATTTAACGTACAAAATTGTATAAAGTTATATTTGATAGCTTTATATTTATTTGGCTTTACTACTTACTCAATTTTGTACATATTTAATTAGTTTATTTTAATTTATACGACTACAATAAGCCTTTCATAGAAAGACAACTATAAGGAAGGAACTAATTTAAAATTAATGAAAAATAAACATTCTCACTTTAAAACCGTCAAGGTCATTAACTTGATCATAAACAGATAAATGTCAGTTGACTGTAATAAATCTGTTAAAGTTTATGTAGCTACGCCGAAGACGGAAAATAAATACCGTTTTAATGCAAAAATGCTTTATTTTCCTTTTTTTCAACTACCAATTTTCAAAATTAATTTAATTTAATGTTGTTTATTACATACATTACTCTGTTAGCTGAATAAAACTTTTTTTGAAACTTTATGGCTGTCACTATAGTAACGCGGAACTTACACAGTTATACAGGAATTCTTTTTTTCGTAAAAATTTTATTTTTCTGATATTCTGTTTGATTGTGTAGGAGGAAGGAAGATATCGCGTCCTTGCTTCGATTTTCCTCCTAAAAATAACAAAATAAGTGTACAGGTAACAGATGTGTAATACTTGGAAAGGCCAAGTCACACATACACTTTTTTTTTATTGCTCCGCACTTTAATATATTTTGATTGCGGTGCTGTTTATTTTAGCTTTAAAAACATCTTTCACGGTTCTTTTTTCTTGATTTTTAATCTGAACCTGTACTTTACATGTCTCTGTTCAAATTGAGGTTAAATGGAGTTTAAGTGCTGTCATTAATTTGTTTTATTGAACTTTTGTATATTTCTTTTTCCTTCAGTTTTTTGAAAACAATAAATTCAAGTTTAAATGTAAAGTCAATGCTTGATTGATTTTGCATAATAAACTAGCGAACTTGATGAATTGTAAAATAAAGAAAATAATGAACTTGATCTTGTTTTTCCAGTAGCTTTTTCCATGATTTCCGCTGGGTTTATGTCAATATCTTCTGCATTTTGCGGCTGACGGTTTTTTTATTGCTTCCTTGATAGCGTAGAATTATGTTTTGCATTTATAGAATATCATATAAATAAAGTTCCACTTAGTTAAAAAAAATATTATACTTGTTTGAAAATATTAAATATAAAAAATGCTTTAAATAAGCTGGTGGAAACTTAAAATAAATTCAATCGTTTACATTAATATTAAGAAACATTGCGAAATCCTTCTGTTGACAACATTTATTTTATGTCAACTCTCTTAAGCTTTTATTTAAACTAGAAAAAAAATGTTTCCTAGTGATTTTTTTTATCTGTTTAAGATAAACTTTTAGTTGTATGAATGAAATACATTTATTCATTTTTGAAGTTAATGCTTTAATATTTATTTACTGCTAATATGATTTCAAATTTCGATCAAATTGAAATTTTACGAATGTTTTATTTTTATCCTTAATTTTATGATATTTATTATATAAAGTTACTCTTATTTCGAAATTAAATCCATGAAATTGTATATATACCTTAGTAATAAAAACGTGTCTTTAAAAAGGTTAGTTCGGGTCATCAAACTTTATTATATAATCAACTGATTAATTAGTATTTAATGTTAATATCATATTAATTTACTTTAAATAAAATTTCAATAATAAAAACTAAAATATAGAACTTCACCAGCATCACAGAACTTACCAGTATGTTTTTACATAAAGAAAAGTAAGTTTATTCTGCTAAATTTCTCTAAATTTTTGCTTTTGAAATTATTTTTGATTGTAAGACTCCTGTTATTAGGTTTCGATTTCAGAATTTAGAAGATTTATATATTCGAAGCTGATTTCATTGGAATACCATCTCGCATTAAATTAAATCTGTCATCGAAATTTTTATCTTCTTGCTGGTGTAGCTTTGACGTTCAAGAAAGCGCCAAATCGTGTATACAGACTTCGTTACTTGATCTCGGATGGAATAATGGAATTCTGTGCCAAAATAACTCCTGTTATATCTTTTAAAAAAACTAGATATAACCTTAACGGATTGTTTGATATTTTTTTGTCGAATCAGATCCATGCAGCCAATTAGACTTATACGAATGTTATAAGTATCATTCCACAAACAGAGTAAACAGTTATAAGTATCATACAACGCATTCCACAAACAGAATATAAGCAGAAGAATGTCAAGAACTATGTAGTTGTTAACGGTAGTTAATCTCAATACGTCTTATTTGAAACCATTTTCCGCGATACATTCTCCATTATGTTTGAAAGCGGGCTATTAAAGACATGATTATATATATAATTCTTACAGGCATGCGGTTTTGCTACAAAATAATTACAGTATCCGGTTTAATGTAGTTTAAGGGCAGGCCGGATTTGCCGGAATTCTATGAACTAATTCCTTTGCCCGCCAATACCAGAAGGAAAAGTTTGTATACCCAAATTGATTGTTATGACGTGCATTTTCTCACTTCTTGTTAAATACTATGCCCTCCATTTACCTCAAACCACTTAGAATGTGGTCCCCGCCTGGCGAATCATAGCAACAGTTGCCGGTAACATGTCGAGTTAAAATAGAAAGCTCTGCTCTGATAGTTTATATACTGCACTGCACTTTTTAAGAATTTACTGGGGGGAAAAGTGAATTAAATTATATAAATTGCTCACATTTTAACAAAAATTCTGTAATGTCTAACTTAAATGTAAACATAAACAAAATAGTAGCATAAATCGCAGGCCTACTTCTTAAGAAAATTGTCCCAAATTTATGTGAATTTTCACTGATAAGGTTACCTTTTCATATCTGTGTAATCATTTAAGACACGAGTCAAAACTTACAATTCTTAGTTTGTTGATGGACAACATTGCCAATGTAATTCCTTGCAATCTTCATTTAATTACGGTAAAGGAAAGACTCGTTCGGATAGTAGGGAAGTCGGATAGTCGCGAATTCGATAGTCGGGAGTGTACTGTATATCTTAACTCATTTTTATATCAATTAGAACAATGCGATATTATTCACTGGGCTAAATTTAACATTAAAGATTGTTAACTTAGTGTATATCTGCCATTTTTTGTAAATAAAAACCATCGACCACTTTTTCCATTTTTTCTTTGCTTTTATCAACATTGTTTTTTGGCACAGATAGTATGAGTTCAGCAAAATCCTCCGTATTATCAATATCTTGAAGTCGTTGAAAAAAACATCACTTATCGTCTAGCCCAGAATGTTGGAAGAGAGAAGATAGTTGTTATCGGAGACAGATGGCCTGTGAAACATTGAAAGAGAGATAGATGCGACCCGATAGGCCAACACAAGGATAAAAATAGCAGAAAAGAAAAAAAATATTATTTTGAACTTGTTGCGAAAATTTAGTTGATTACGATTGGCCTCAGTCACAAGAAGAATTCGTTGTTATAAAGCAGTTTGAAGCTCCGCTCTCGGCAAATTCATTAAATAAAAATGGTGAGTTTTTATAATTATCGTTTGGACTTGTTTTTAAATTTTAAATCTAATAACGCATGTAGTAGTTAAATGTAAAATATTTTTTATTTCTTTGATAATAGCAACGTTCTATTATAGAATAATATTCTTTTAAAAATTACTGTAAGAAGAATTTTAAATTAAACAGAAAAAGCTATAAATTTTTGGAATCCAAATGTGCAATCACATGAGTTAGTTAAAAAATTATTATCGCGGAATTACTCTAAATATTTGAACATAAATTTAATGAACTTTTTATTTTATAAAGTGGCAACAAAGTTGTAAATATTGAAGAATGTTATACATTATTATGCATTATTATTATATATTAGTTAGTATCAACACTTTCCTGCTATAGAAGAAATAATTTTGGAAATTTCGTTTAAAATTTGAAATAGATATTTTGTTTAATTAGAATTGATAGAAAGAATATTTATTTTCTTGCCTACAATGAATACATTCATTGAAATTAAAGAAGTGCAATTAATATTTATTCTACTTTTTGACTTCATTATTCGAATGCTTTAGAGTAAACAATATTTTTTTCCGTCTTCAGCAAAAACAAACAAATAAATTTCATGGCTTTCCGACTGTTAAGCATCCAACATACTACTGGCCATGTTAAAAAAGTAATTTTCTAGGTTCAATCAGCACGCTTAAAATGATGTAGCTTACGGATATTAATGGCCGTAGCCCAATTTTATTCGTTCAAAATAAATACTAATAATTGTACCATGCTTATAACCTTCGTGGAAATTCCAGCAATAAATCTGCAAAATTTTATCGCTATCGAATGAAGTGTACAGAGGCGTATAAAAATCGAACAAGCAGAAGAAAAAATTATATATTTGATGATGAAATTTCAAATAGAAATAACTCTCATGTTGTAATGACTAGAAGTGACGTAAAATAAGCATGAATTTTTTGTGATATATTTCTAGAACTTCTAGGGTTTTAATATTATCAGTAAATAAAATTCGTACATGTTGTATGTGTTGAAGAAATGATTTTACTTTCTTCTTAAATTCATTTACTTTAACGAATAAAATGGTTTTTGGGGACTAATTTCTTTTAAAAACAAAATAAAATTTCGGGTAGAATAAGAAAATTGCTTTCCTAATTAGTTTTTATGAGCTCTTTAACTTGATAAAAAAAAACTTCCTTTCCTGATTAATTTGTCTTTCTAATTGGGGAACAAAAAGACTGAAATACTTTCAAGAAAAGCAAGATTCTGTGTTATACATGTTTCTTTGCGCTTCATGGGAACTTTGGAAAGTCTAATTTTTTGAAGCATATTTTATTAGAAAGAAATGTAATAATGGTACAGGAATTAATGTATTTATTCCTGTAATTAATAATTTTAATGCTATTAATATCAAATTTCCTAAAAATTGACTGAAATATAAGAAAAAATTCAGTCTTCATGCATAACATCAAGGTGATGGATTTACAGCTAAAAATTTAGCTAAATAAAATTAAGAGAAGTTTCAGTAAAATATCATGGTTCTTACGAATATTTTTTTTTCATTATTTTTATTTTCATTTGACGTTTAAAAGAACCGAATATTGAAGATATAAATGCAATTTTTTTTGTTTAATTTAGTATAGTATATATTATATCTACTCTATTTCTTAATTATTTTTTTCCTTACCATGCAAATGAAATTTAAATTTTTTAAGGTATCGAATAAGATAAAAACAAGAATTTGAATGAAAAGTTTCATTTTTATTTTGTGTAATTTCACCAAATTCTGTTTCCAGTGATATTTTTATTTTGTTTCTATATCAAATAGAAGTCAAATTATAGAAAATTATTGCCATGTAAATGAAGTTTATTGAAAGCATTAAGAAATTAAATGCAATTTTCTGAAGAACGAATTTTTTTCACAATTCAAGATATTTTAATAAAATTTTTAATTACTGCTCTTCATGTTACGCAGAATGTAATGAGGTGTGAATTTGATCTTGAATGCTTTGGAAGATGATTTATGCTTGTTTATCGTAAATATTGCTAAAAAAATCCCAAATTTCATAGATAATTTCATAATTTTATTTTGGAATCTAATTCTTAGATAATAGTTACACTTTAAGATATGCCACACTCTTAATGTTACGAAAAAAAATTTCAAAATTATAGCATTTTAGAAAAAACAATTAGTTTTCATAAATAAATGTTAAAATTTACATCGAAATAAACTTTTCCCCCAATGCTATATATATATATATATAATTTTACTGTTATTCGTCATCTTATCCTTTATTTATTTTTTAATTAATATAACTATTATAATTTTGAAAATTAGCTTCCAAAAGTAGTCAGATACCTTAAGCAGTGAGTCTTTTACTTATTACTTGAATATGCAAAAGATAACGAGGGCTTACTGTTTTGTAGCAAATTAACATCAAAGCTTATTTTATTTTAAATATTTAAATAATTGACATTTTTATGACTTTGTTTCCTTTTATGTTTTAATACAATGACAGAAATCTCATTAAAATTATTTACGATTTTCAAAAAGATGCTGCTTACATTGAAAGTGAACGATGATGAAAAATACTATTAAAAAAAGTAATTTGGCCATCTTGGTCATTAAATATACGGTCATTTTTTCTTCCTTGCAAATTCCCCGCGACGTCGTGAAATTTTAATCGAATAGTAGGTGACGCGAGTTGAGATGTAGGCATCCTAATCCAATTTGGAAACTTCAAAAACCAAGAATGCCGTAATGGCAGTTGCTCGGTGGTTTTATGGAATCCGACTCATTTATTCCTCTGTTAATAAGCTTAGGAATTTTACTCCCTCCTGCCGCTGTTTTTTCTTTCTTACATTATTCATCTCCCCGTCTTAGCCCGCATACATTTCTTTCGTAAGGCTTCTTTGCAGCAAGCTTTGCCGCAGGCAGAACGTGTGTAGGGATTCCTCAGCAAATGCCTGCGACCTTTGATGAAAAGGACGTCTTCGGAAGATTACGAACTTGTCCTGAAAACTTTTAACTTTCGGTCTTGTTTTAAAAGGGCAACTCGCTGGCTTTCACGATTCAGTGGCTACTAGCTGCTCATGGGACTGCCGGCTTCCCAGAGACCCTTAATGGGCTGTCTTACTGTGCAGTTGACCAAATGGCTCTTTATGCGTTTTAGATTTCGATTGGTCTTTAAATTTTTTATCTCATAATCATTAGTAGCTTGTCTGGCCTTAATAGCTGTTATTTTTTAATGAAATCGGTTTGAAAATGTTTAATATATTGCTGCAGTTTGGAGTTCGGTGTTTTCTTGAAGAAGTACTGATTCTTGGTAGATTAAACTAACCAACAAAATTATTTCGTTAACTAATAATGGCTAGCTTAAATCTGTCGTTAAATGTTTAGTATTTAGTTATGGTTTAGTATTCCTATTCGAATTCTTGTATAGCGGAATTGGTGATTTTTTTCCTTTCTTAAATTTTCGTGTCACCAACGCCATTTTTTAATACTTTTGCAAATTAAACTACAGCTCGTTTTCGATTTTATTCCTTTGCAATTTCGGTTAAGAGAAGTATAAATAAAGGAAAAAATGCTGTAGAGTTTTTCTTTAAGGTATTTGATCTGAACTCTCTCATAAATAGTTATCTTTGCAACATCGGTTTTAAGATTACTGATCTAATTTTGCTTTATACTTGTTTGAAATTCCCACAAAGGTTCATAGTATTTGCTTAGATTTATTTCGTGTTTGGTTCCCTAAAAGATAATATTATGTGACTTTGATGTGATCTCCAAAGTCTAGATTTGGAGTTTATCCGAAACTTTTAATGTATTTACTAGAGTTTATATAGCATTGTTTTTTCTTTGCTTTCCACAGTAAGTGAGTAGATAAACAGAAAAGATTTGATCTTGCGGAATCTGTCGTGTTTTAACAGCTGTGGCCGATTTTACTGTCTTGACAACATAATTAATTTAGTGACATTTCAGTTACCCCATCCTTAATTCGATGCTGTTGAGGAATTTTAAATGCATCTGAATCCTAGCATAAATAATAGATGGTTAGACGGTACATTTTCATTTCCTTAAAAAAATGTTAGAATTTTGTTTTAATTCATTAGCTTTGGATACCGTTTTACAGAAACAGAAGTAATTAAAAGTTTATCAATGTTTCAACCATATTACTTCCCGAAATATTTTTTTAAAATGTTTGTATTTCAATGACATGTCGCAACTGCCTATTTCTTATTCTACGGAGACTAAATTAATTTTTCTGGGAATAAAATGTTTTCATTAGTTAATGCATGTGAATAAGTTGTTGTATTAGTCATTTTTTTAAATGTATAAATGAGTGTAAGTGGAAATTGTTTTACTTTTGATGGTAATGAGTGTTGTGCCAATTTTATTTTGTATTGTCACTTTCTTAAATTTCGTACCTTATAAGATATTATTTTATTCTTGATAAATAATTTTACATTAGTATCTGAAATTATACGATTTATATTATTTAGATCTTTTATTATAAACATCTGAATCGCATATGGTCACTGGTTTCTTTTTACTAGAGATTTGTGATCTATCTAATGATCTGGTATATCTGAATATATTTCAGAGTTTAGTTTTTATCTTACTATCCAGTGTTTCCTTTAAAAAGTCGTTTCCTTTTTTGCTAAATAGGTGTATTAATCTTTTTCAGCTCTAGATGATACATGATAAATCTTCCAGAAAATTCCAACTGGAACATTAGCGCTTGCCATTATCTATCTAGGTCTGGAAACTTTTGGCGACGCTATCTCACTTTGTGTTTTCATGTCAATGTCGAAAGTATGTTTTCGAAATATGATTTAGGAGAAGAATGAGTGCATGGAGATTTTGTATTTGATATTTACACTTTAAAGGAAAACGGTGTGGTGTTTTTTTTTTTCCTTCAAGAATTTGAAATATTGCGATTTATATCATGAATAATCAATGTAAATAAGATTGCTTTGTTGATTTTGAATTCCTCAAGGCATATTTTTAGCATATATCTAGCTCTTTAATCTACAATATTAATTATTTATACTTTTTCTGGTACTAACGAATTAATATTTTATAAATGATCAGTAAAGACTCGAAGCAAAATAATACAATATTCAAAATTTCGAATAAGAAAAATAAACTATCTGTATTTTCTAAAATGGGATTTTTAAGCAGCCGATCAAGAATTTTCTGTAAATTTTTTTCCTTGATAAAAGTTGCAAAAATATTTCACATCAGTTGAAAGCTTGTTTTTTAAAGAAAGGGAACTTCCAGACTATTTCGATCGAAAACTTGTACCATTTTATTCTATTTCATTCATTCTTTGATACATAATGAAATCATATTCTTCGGTGCTTTTCCTTAAATTGGATTTTTTTTTCTTCTCCCACCTCCCATCACGCGAAGGAAGGAAGAGAGAAGGGGGGGAGGAGAGAAAGAAACATTCCGACCGACCATACTCAGTCCTTCCGAACGACGGCGCTGCGATCGCCATCTCCCAATCCATCCCTTCTCTGCCTTCAGTAATCGTCTTACCTTTCTCTGTGTCGATACGATGGATCCTTCTACGTCCTCCAGCTCTTTACTCCTGCACGTCGGAGTCGGAGTCCTGTGGCCAGTACAGGTCTCAGGTAAGGGTCATTCCTAAATACGCCCATTCCCCACCAATGTCCAGTCTTGCGCCTAAAAATGCAAGACATGCCATGCTTTTTTGCCTTGGTCATGTCTTGCTTATTCCTTTGCTTGACCAATCGATGCTTAAATTGCACGTTGTGTTGTACTTGGGGTAATGTACGGGTAGGGGTAGTCGGGAGAAGTGATCGTGCATGGGTGTTATTGTTACTATATTGAGAAATGAGTCAGACATATGTTTCTGGAATTGCCGGATGCTTTTGATGCGGATTGTATTGTTTTGTAATGGATTCGGATGTTTCCGTCTTCATTGACTGTCCATGTCTGGTTTCTTAAGCATTTCATTGAAATATCCATTTTGATGTTCCGATTTTTCTGCGAAGGTGTCTGAGGTATGTGTTGAATAAATACACCTGCATCCACGTGTTTGCATACGTTCGTAGTTTCGAAGGCGTAAATTGCAAAATCATGTCTGATGATATGGGTTTAATCGGTATTATGTGGTTGTTTTTAAAGGAGAAACAAAGAAACGTTCGTTTAAAACTTGCGTGATATCATGTTTTCTGTTTTACTTGTTTATTTGTAACATTAATGATTTGTTATGATTTTAAAAGAAAATCAGTTTTTAGAATTTTGACTATGTTCTACTGAATATTCTTTTTTTTTATCTAAGCTTTTAATTTCGGTAGATGTATTTATTATTTTAGTATGATTTTTTTTTAGTGGTCACGTGTAAATCTTCAGATTGAAAGTTATTTTTAGTAAACTCCTGATTGTATTCCATCTTCTTTATCAGATATTGATATTCCGCCTTTTTATTGGCAGTAAAAAGTTTTATTATTAACTGTTTTAAATTCTTGATCAATTTTTACTAAGATGAGTCCATAAAATATGTCTGTCCTAATTACGAGTATATTCTTTGCCTATTTCGTTCTAATAGAGTGACCAAATCAATCACACTCTTCCATTTTTTTAATCTATCGAAAACGTTTTGGTAAGTTTAAATTTAAAAAAATGACAAATGGTTTGGAATATCTGATTAAAACTGAATATTTATGATCGTTAAATGTGTCAAATTTTAAATTTATATTTGCCTTATTAGAATTTTTAGCATCTTCTAATGGGAATTTACTTTTCTCTTTTTTCCACCCTTCCCCATGAAGTTATTAAACGTATTAAGCTACTCTTCGTAGTATGTTTTATCTAAAAATACAAACACTTTTTTTTGGATAAAAACATTTTTTAAATGCATTTTTGAGTAAACATGTAATTAAAGAAAATTTAAGACAATTCTGTTTCATTGGCTTCTTTGAAACATTACGTTTATGATTTGTTACTTATTCACGGAAAAACTGCAACAATTTTTGGAAACCGAGAGAAACTTTCTACCTGAGCGAACATATTGCACAATATCCCAATGCATTGTTGCTCTATAGTTTTTTTGCAGTCTGTATTCTCGTTTCTATGTATTTATTCATTTTCTATTGTTATTTTTTCTTCTATTGTAAGTGGGAGCTCGATACTATTTATTCAATGTCAACAAAGTGTTTCGTATGACAGTATGGAATGCAGTTATGTACATGTTACAAAAAATTGTTTTATTGGCATTCTTTCAAAAGTAATGCTCTGGTATAGGCTTCGTCATTGAACAAAATAATCACTGATTAAATCCAATATAATGCGGTTTAGTTTTTAAATTACGCTGCTGTCTCGAAAACTTATTCTAAAATTCCTTATTTATTTAAAGTTTAAGACCTTAATTATAAATCCGCTCTAGTGAGATGTAGATATATTTAAGTTCTAATTAATTCTATTTCAATATTTTTATTGTTTTTTTTTATTTTATTAGATTTACAAAATGTAAAAATAAAATTGCTTTATGCTCCTTGTTTATATCTACTAATCATCATTTTATAAAATACTATATTCTAATATGATGTTTGATTGAAAAATATACATCGGGTACGTTAAAAAAACAATACTTTTATGTATTTGATATATATTTCATTTCATAAAATTATACTCGCACTTTGGACTTTAGGACACCTATAAAACTAATTTTTGGTGATATTTGTAAACCAAAAAATTTAAAGATTGAAATTAGGTTTCCAAAATATTTTAAGAAAGGCCTATAAAACCGTTTTGAGATCTAACTTACCAAAACTTTCCCGTTTTTTAGAAAATTAGTGAAAAACAACCGCTTAGTTTTTATTTATACGTCTAGAATAATTTGATTTTAGAAAATACGCGATCAGACTGAGAAATAAGATTGTCTTGAATAATTAAAAAAAATCCTTATGACAATTTTTTGCACCCTACTGATCTTGTAATTATAAATGTAAAAATTCGTGTACGATACAAGTTTAATTCCTTGTGATGGAACCAGTGTTCAAGGAAATAAATTCTTAGAATACATTATTTCTGACCTTTAAATACAGCATAAGAAAATAATAAAGTTCAATCTCTTTTGCGATAGATTTAAAATATTTTCTTATTCTCTTTAGCGCTTAAAACGAATTTCTGTCAAATTCTTTAAATGCAACAATACTCAGATATCTTTATTTTTTCATTTATGGTAAAAATGGGTGGGAGCGAAACTTATACATGAGGATAAACAGGAAAAAAAACCTCACAGGTGAAATTTGAAAATTATATTGTAATTATATGTAATATTCGGTTCTGTCGTTCTGTCCCGTAAAATTTATTCTGCTATCAAACGCTCCCCCATGATTGAAGAATTTTAAGAATTCTGCCATGGTGTATAACTTATATTTTTCGTATATATCCTAACGAAGGTATTTAAGAGATAGTATCCCATTCAATCTTGCATATCTCTGAAAAAGTTGTTTCGGAAACCTGTTTAGGAGAGGCCGAGCGATGACATTCTGTGTTCTAGACTTGCAAGTTTTCCCGCTTTCGCACGTCTGAAGGAAATTCCGAGAGAGTAGTTCCCAGGAAGTCAGTTTGTTCTTGAATCGAGCAGTCGGAATGAGCTACTTACTGAAAAGATTTATTTACTCAATCTTGAAAATCATTGATGATTACTTAAAGAGTAAACTCAACTGCTTTATTTTTTTAAAAAATCTATTTGGAAAATTAACTCGTTAATCCATTTATTGCTATAAATAATATGTTGGAATGATAAACTAAAATTCGGACTTTCGAGACATTTGTTTTTGAACTAGAATTCACTTGGATGTACACAAATTTTCATTAACCCTTTCAACGCCAGTTTTTTCTTTTCCAAAGTTGAAATAATTTAGAGTTTTTATTGGTCAAATAAAGTATATATAGCAATACTTTGCTAAAGTAAAAACAAATTAACTATATATGCTATTTTTGAGGTGGGTCATATGTGTCCCAGTGATCTTTTGAAATGGGACACATGTGTCACATTGGGATTGAAGTAGGTGACAATGAAACGTTGTCTAGTTTTTATAATATTTTAAACCAATTTTATCGCAAGAAAACTCTTACCAGTTGCATATCCAACATTATTCATAACATTTCTAGTGTATGATACATTGCAAAAGTTTTTGTCGTGTTTAACTTTACTCATGGCACATGCAGTTGCAGTTCGGGTTTCTTTATTACTAACATGTAGTGAAAAATTACACTAAGATGTAGACATAATCACAGAAAAACAATGGGACAATCACTTCAATAAATTCCTCTCTTACTTATCCCTTTGAATGAGTTAAAAATATCAGCTTGACATATATGTTCCGGTGGGGACCAAAGGGCTATTCAAAAATTTCTAAATAGTTCCAAAAATTATGAATTTGAGTTATTTTTTTAATGAAGTGTATCTTTCATGCTTATCGAGTTCATACTTATCTGTATCTAAGAAAAAAATGCAAACTAAAGGAATTTAACAAACAAAAACAATAAATCACCTAGTGGGAGGTTATTTCTTTTAGACCTTGACAGTTTATGAATAAAATTTCATGCTTTGTTAGCTGACAGGACGTTCCTGTCTTGTGGTTATCAAGGTCCTCTGACATAACATCGGTTTCATTTTGTTGTATATCACAACAGACATTGTGTTGAAGGAAGATTAATATGATGAAATAACTAACTTCTTTGTGAAGTGAATAAATAGTTAAATTGATAACCTTTCATTCTGTTTTCTTTTGTTTTTGCTGAATATCTTGTCTTGTTGTAAAATTTTCAAAAAATAATTAACCATGTTTATTTTATTGTCTTTTTTCGAAAGAAAAACTATTCTTTTGTACTTTGTAGGCGTTTCACTAAAAAATACACATTTTTGAGTTTTGTGTGTCCTTCTGTTGAAGTCAGTTTATCGAATTTTTATTTTAAATTAATTATGAAGCCTTATCAAACACTAAGGTAAACGTTTAATTTTTGTTGTGTAAATAAGATTCTGCAGTAATTTAAGAACAATTGAAAGGATTTAAAAGATTTCACTTGATTTTTTTGTATTTGAAAGATATATTTCCTTTTTAGAAAGTTTTTATATCCGACTTAAGATTAGTGCAGCCACTCATACAACTTTGTTCTCATTTCTCTGAAATCTATTTGCATCTGTCGTATAAATATTTTAATAACCCCATCCTCAGCCGGAGTCGAATCTTTCAAGGCAAAAAGATTACGGCAAATTTAACTGCTGATTTATCGAATATTTACTTGTCCATTGTCTTATGTTTTATGGTGACGTCATGTTGTTTTTCCCACTATGATGCGCAATGGCATCCATGGTTAAATTCGCCAAATGGTATACTAAAATCCCGAATCATCTTCATTTTAAATATTTAAAATGAAGATGATTCGGG
>JAOUZG010052078.1:300020-331498 GCA_026289955.1 Argiope argentata | reverse complement strand
TATATTCGATAATCCTGAAGTTTAAACAATCAAAATTTATTGTTAAACAAAAAACTTCGGAGAAAAAAGCAGAATGCTATCAGAATTTTACCCGGATACTTTTGAATCTTTCAAGGAATTCACACATTAAAGTCAATCTTCATAGTAATTGAAGCCTTTTGGTCTGTTTTGTAAAATAAAAAAGGATTTATTACCATGAATAAATGTTGAAAAAGAATTATATTCAATTGGAATCAACGAAATTCAATCGATTTTCACATCTACTTTTAAAACGCATTAATTTACACTATTCAGGTTCCTATATATTTTATTATATTCTCTCTACCCTTATAATATTTATCTACACTGAATAACTTCTTATATAATTTTGCGTATGAAAATGAATTTAGGGAAGTCTGGAGTCAAAATTAAGCGGGTGTGGTCTCCTCAAAACTTTCTGGCATACTCCAATACACTTATGTTAAAAAAGGCTTTACACGACATTTGGCGTACAATTCTAACGAAATTTTAAATGTTAACGTTAATTTATCATTAATACCGAATTTATCGTGTTATTTGGCGATTAATCCCAGGCACGCGTTGATAGCATCCGTAGTTTGAATTTGTGTTTCAGGCACATTTTGTTCAACCGGTTGGAAAAAAAAAGTGGCACAAAATTGTATTAGTTATCTCAAAATCTTATATTTATTTGGTATATTTAATTCCTTGTGGTTTGAATTATCGTTTTTGACTTATTTCTGGAAGAACAGATCAACAAAACGTCAACCTGGAATTTGATTTGACTCAAAATTTGGCTCTATGATCTGAAATCTGCGCGCCAAATTTTATCTCTATAGCTACCTTCGTAGCTTAATTTTAACTTATTTCCAAGCAGACGGATTTTCTCTGCAAATTTCGTGAAATAAAATTGTGTACTAACTGTCAACAGTGTTTTGATTATCTTTGTCACAGAAAAGACAGACGGACATTTCCCAAAAATGTGTTTTTCAAACCCAGGAAGCTCTCTAAAGCTTAGAGATTCATGAAAATCTCGAATTTCAATTTCTTTTGCGATTGCTATACTTTCGCTATACTCCGTACACAAGAAACTAAAAATACAAAAAGTTAATGAAATAAGAAGGCTTAGTTTAAAATAACACAGATTTAAAATATAAACTTAAATTTTCCAATTTATTGGAGGAGGGCCTCATAATCTCAAGGGGCCCCATAAGGTCACTAAGTATCTGAAACCGCCACTGTTCCTTTTACACTCAAAATAAAAAAAAAGTTGGCATCTATTATATTACTTGCAGCAAATTAAATATTATCTCGCGTTTGCTAAAAAAGATTATGCTTGTTTAAGGGGGGGAGGGAGCTAGTAAAAATTTGTATCTGGGGTTTTGTTTAGAAAAGCAATTATACATCTAATTTTTGTGAAATCAAATGATTGTTTTAATAGTTTAATTCATTTTTATGCGCCCCAAGTTTAAACAACTTGACCGAAAAGTTGAATGAATTTTTCATTGTTAAGCAAAATTTGGAATTCATAAGTAATAATATATCATCTATCAAAGTCACCTCCCCATGTAAAAAGAATTCGTTTGCAATGCAAAATTACTCATCTCCCCCCTCCATGTTGTTGAATAAATTAAATGATTCAGAATTTTTATATACTTTTTGAGTGCCATTTTAATTGTCATAAAAATCACGATGTCCGCTTATCCGTTGGCGAATCTGATAGGATATCGTAATTCGCTGTATCAAATTAACGCTTCCCTATCAACAATCGCAAGCTCTGTTTGTTTCAGCGACATCCTGTGTTGTCCACTTTTCGTGATGCTCACGAAGTTCTGCTTGAAGTGCTGAGGAATATCTTGGAAACATTTGAATGCTGAATCTACACCCCTTGAAGATGGCGAGTGTGATAACGAAAGAAAAATGATTATAAAATGTTTATTAGATCGTTAAGCTATTAGCTATAAGTTATTTCTTTTAAGCTTTTGAATGCATTCAATGAATTTATAGCACTGATTCGTTGTGACTGAATATCGTAATTATTGTGACGATGTTTTTCAGGTTTATAATAATTTTTATTTGAAGCTTCTGATGTTAGTAATTTTTTTAGATTCATTGGCGTATTAAAAAGTTATACAAATATTTGATTTGAAGAAGTAGCTGTTGCCACTCCCAATAAATTTTGTAATTCCTGTTTCTTTTGCATCTTATTATAACTTGGAATCTGGCAACCTGCATTTGATTAGAGCAGAATATGGTGTATTGCTTTCAGTAAGATTTTTGATACGTTACGCTATTTCATCTCTGATGTACGGATGGATCATTTGATCAATTAAGTATACTTCACCTGTAATTATGCTCATCATTTTTTGTCATCATCTGTAAATACGCTCATCAGTCCTGTGTTGTTCAAAATAAATGGATTCGAAAACGAAAGCAGAGTTACGAGTCATAACAGTAGCCGAAGAATAATTTAATGATTTTCATTTTTCATAATTTCATGAAAATTATCCTGCATTTTAGCGTTTATTTTTTTTCCAAAATCATGATGAGCGCAAACAAAAAATAGTGTAACGAAGATAGAAAGTAAGAAAAAGAGAACATCTTTGGAACTTGTATAGTTTTAGAAAAGAATTTGCCGACCTAACATTTTGATTTTGGGTATAAAATAATTGCTGCGCAATTCAGAAGTTACAGTTAAGCCGTATTTTTCGTTATGAGGAAGTAATTTTTAGAATTTATATTAATTAGAAATTATTACATGTATGTCGCCTATTTTCTTTCAATATTGTACTTTTTTTTTATTTCCTTTATTCACGAGGATGAATGTACTGCTATTTTTCGAAAAATTTGACATCCAAACTTTGACGTTGTCATGTTTCAGCCCTTCTCAAAATTAAAGGGGTGGAGGAGAGTAAAGTGAATAAAAAATGACAATGCGCCAAAATATTAAATATTTTTGAAGATATATCTGTAAGATTACTCAAACAAAAGGAACCTGATCAACAAATTTTATATCTGGTCTTGATTCGAGAATTGTATGTATTCGATTTAAATTTTTATTTTAATAGGCAAACGGTAAAAAGTTCCAAACGGCATTATTTATTCATTTCACCAAATGACGAAATCAAACATCAACTGTTGTATATTTTGGAATACGATGAAGTTGAGGTGGAAATATTATCGAAAATTATATTATTTCAAACATTTTAAATAAAATCGGTCTTTCCAATTTTTTAAACAAGAAAAATGTTCGAAGATCATTTCCACTGGCGATTTTTTTTAAATTCTGAGAATTTAAGCATGAACGAATGTCATACAATAAGAATTTAGTATGGGACATGGTTTCAAGAATGGTTTTGATTATTAAAATTGAATGCGCATTTATTATTGTTAAAAAATACATTTATGTATATTATATAAATTTCATTTTACACATTTTGTTGCGTATTCGTCAATATTAAAAGAGCCAATAGAAAATTTATAAAATTAATAGCATCGAATATTTTGCCTTGGAAAATTAATTCCAAAAGATACGTTTGAAAGATCTATTTCCTCAAAATTAATTTCTAAAGGTACGAAAATGGGATACAGTTTTTCTCTATTTTTGAATTTCAGATTTGAAAAAATTATACGACTAAACGATTAAAAGATATTTAGATTAACTGCTTCGTAATCATAGCCGCTCTAATTAATTTATTTTAATCTGATCTTTTGATTTAAAACTTAATAATTTTAAGCAAAAAATAGGAAAGGTATAAGTAAATAAGCGTTAAAATTGGGACCGGCCAAATTCCACTATTACTTGATTGCTATTAAATACTACTTTTTTAATCAAACTGAAAGTTTCTCTTCTCCTCATCTGAACTGTTTCTCTCATTCAAACTCCTCTCCCAGTCATTCTCATCAAACTAATCGAATTGGATACTAACGAGGAATGCGTTTTAAGACTATCGCTTTTTGCCTAATTAAGCTCATTTCCAAACTAAAACAATCTTCGGCCGTACATAAATGTACTGAATGCGAATAGGGAATAACTTCATAAATGGAAATCAAACAGCCAGTATAACTTTACTATCGTAATCTAAAATAACATGTTTACTTTACCTAGCAGGGGTATTAACATTCCGATTTTGCAATAATTTTAAATAACTCTTTCATTTATGAAAATTTATCTTTGGTTCCTTTACTTCAGCGGAACTCTCATGAATTAATGGAAACATAAGTTCATATAATTCAGTGGAACTCTTGTTAATTTGAAATTCGCTCTCAATATTTAAAATAATGAAGGAAATCAGTCCCCCCAAGCCAAATATTCGTCCAATTTCGTCAATTTTTATATCATATGGAAATTCACGACCTCTAGATGCATCAAATATTGCTTTCTCTTTCTTTTCTAATTTGAGAAGAATCTCAAAAGTTTCTCAAAGTATCAGCCAAAACAAGTAGAGCAATGTCGCCAATTTTATTTAAAATTTCCTTCATTTTGCAAACATATCTAGCCAAATTAAATATTTTGATTTTGTTCAAATATAATTAAAAAACATACTTTTATTGTAATAACATGTCAGTTGATTTGGATAAATTGATACATTTCACTTATATACTTAATTTTCTGATTCGATTTTCAGTATAACCGAGTAAATTAAATATAGATTTTGAAAAAAAATACATAAGGATCATTTACTAAAACGCCTTATGAAACGAAAGTGAAATAGTTTGGCGACGGAAGGGGAAAAGGTCTGGTTTTCTTAATCCTTTGATATTGTACAGATCGGTTTTCAGAGGCACCTTATTAGTTATTCTGCATAGATTTAATACTTAGTGAAAGTTAAGTATGTTGATTAAATGTATTTTCTAGGAAAAATATAAATCAAGAAAATCAAGCTTTTTATCCCTTTTATTCTCACTATATATATATATATATATATTTAAAGAGATAAAAAGATATATATATATATATATATATATATATATATATAGCAGAAGAAATTTTAATTATACGAGAAATTTGGCTCAAAGCATTGACATTTAGCATAACACATCTAGAAAGCGAAAAGTAATTTATTTTAATGAAATTGCATAAGAAATAAATCAAAACTGATTCTGTATGGAGGATAAAAGTGTGGTGAAGTATTACTTCCTTTAAAATTAAATATTTAAAACTGTTTTTGAGGATATATATTTATTAAATATATTATTTTATGTAATAAATATCTTGAATGTACGCTTTAACATTTATTGTTTAATCCCTTTTTCCTCGTATGCAAAAATTGAAACTATCACCAGAAATTAGGTTTATTATATAAACTAGAGGGAGGATTTCTCAAAACATAAATATTTTAAATGGAGAATTTATAATTTTTACTTTCTCTTATACTAAGTGCATGAAGACAAAATGTAAGAGTCAAAAACATTGAACTTGAAATTTCGATTAACCGGCCCCTTTTCGTCCTCTCTGAATTCAAAAAACACATTTATGGAACTATTTATGTTTGTAAACACAATGGCACAAAAATATTTGAGATGGAGGATGAAATTTGTTGTAAAGCCTTTACGTCAAATTTGTGAATTACTTTCAAATATTTGAACGAAATCATTTTAGAAGGAATTTCTGAAGGGACTGTCATAACATTACATAATTTAATTTAACTACAAAACAAAAAGAGCAAACTATATAAAATTTGGCGTACAGATTTAAAACCTAAAGCATTGATACGCATTATATTTTGAATTAAATTTTAGTAGGGAATGATAATCTGCCCAGTCTGTACTTTCATATGCATGTAAACTTCATACTCAGGCACAATGACTTAAATAAATATAATTTGATTTGCTCTTTTTAAAACTATGTTATGAAGCATACAACTCTTTTGTACTGGACTCTGAAAATAGATATCTATGTACTCATAGTGCTCAGATCCCGCCCAAAGTCCATAATTTTATGCGAGGACAGGGGTGGAATAGTATCTGTTCTAAAGAGTGCCAGAAAGCATTGGTGAGACCTGTTTGATTTTACTCGATACATTAACCTCGTATACGTATTAATATGTATACACTCTGATTTTAAAGCTCAGAAAAATAGTGTACGAATGTAAAATTTGGTGACACCAACCCGAAAAATTCCTCGCCTATATGAGCTAATGATGCATAAAGGATAATTTACTTGGTAAACTGTAAAGGAAAAATATAAATAATTAATTACTTAAGATGGATATTCTTTTCGTTCCCTAAATCAGTATATTTAACCCCTTGCACTCGAATTTAATATGACACATGCGATTTGATGTCGCATACGCTGAGACATACGAGTGGAAAGGGTTAAAAAATGATGGAAAACGGATTACTTTACTTGCATATAAGGGTCGAGGTTTAAAATTTATTGCAGTTTTTAATTTCCGTTATACCAAAATTTGAAATTTTAAATTGAAAATTTTAAATTTTCTGTTTTAATCAATTAAACTAATCTAGTATTTGCTATGGGAACATAAAACAAATGAAAAAAAACTGCGAGTTTCGCTAATAATTGTCTTAATTGGAAAAGTTTATTAATTTATGTTATTTCGGTTACCCAAACGGTCATCTAAATGTCTCTTGAAAAAATATTCTCAAAGACTAAAATTGAAATTTGATTTGTTCTGACAGTTCATTCAATATATCCAACTCAGATTTATTATTATTATTATTATTTATTGCACGCCAGTGTTAAGAGCGCAACAAATTCAAACAACGCCATTATCAACCACAACAAAAGTTGAGAGATGAAACCCAGAGTAATGCCAGGTGATTTGCTAATATTTACATTCAATATAGGAAATACGTTATGTTCAAGAAGAATTTATTTGCACATTGCTGTTTTTAAGTAACTCCCTTGTTTTAAAACTTATTTACTCTTGAATTGTATACATGCACAGACATCGAATTTATCGCTTCTCTCCCATTGGAGAACATCTCAGTCATGAGAAGGAGACGGCATGGGGGGTTGGGTGTCGGCTGCCTCCTACCGATGATGGAATATCCTTCCCAAGGGAGGAAATGTGCCGTGACCGGTGATGACTCTTAGGATTCAACCTGAGTTCTCTCCATTCAGTCAAATTAATCCATTTGCTTTAGAAGCGGGTTGGAGTGGCCAATTCTGGTTATCGCTTCTCAAATTAAGTTGAAATCAAATTATTTAAAGACTAATTTTGTTAACCAAAATTGAACATAATCCTGAAACACCAAATATTTTATGGATTCATTTCTGAATCAGTAAGACAGACTATTCCCAAAATGGAAGGTACCATCTTATTAAATAATTAAAGAATTAAAAATGTTTGAAAGGTTAAATCACGCTGAAAATCCTTTCTGTTCGATGAAAACTATTTAAACATTTTGAAATAATCATAAAGAAAGTGGCACAAATTCCGATTCCAAAAAACAGATTTGCATATCTTGCCAATGGCAAAGCATTAAAATAAAGATGATTCCTTGTTATAAATATCATTCCCTGATATTATTCTGATGCATTAGTTTCTTTTTAAATAATTATTATAGTGATATTTGGATGCTGTGTTTGAAATTTAATTGAAAACAAACAGAAAATGTGTACCCATTTCACGATCATGGAAGTCGAATCCCCCGAATTTAATTCTCTTTGGCATCATTGTGATTCCACGATTTGCTGCTGCAAAAGGCCCAGAAGCCACACTTTATTCAGAAATAAATCCCCTAGATGCTTCAGTCGTTGGGCGCATCCCTTTTCCGCTTCTGTAGTGCTCTCCATTTACAGCTGGAAACCCAAATTCGCGGTGTTCTCTTCCCCCTTTTTATTCCAGGCTCTCCGCATCGATAAATCGGCGCGGATCCACGCATTCTCCCCGTTTATGGCCGGCTGCAATTACACCCGATTCGATTAAAGGAGCTAATTAATTTCCATCTGGAGTCGAGGCGCTTGACAGAATCTCTGCATTTTGCGAACCCATTTAACGCTCACTTGCCGTAGATATTTCACTCAATGGCGATTCTGCTGCCAGTCGGCGGGGGGTGGAGGTCGGCAGGTCGGTCTTTTCCAATGACTCTGCTCTTCCCAGCCTGGCAGCTTTGATTTCCGGAAGACGATCTCATTCGGCGATTAATTTGCATGATTGGAAACGCGTGAGTCATCCCCTCCTCCACATACACACTTTTTTTTTCATTTGATTTCATTTCATGCTTGTCTTATATTGAGGCATTCCGCTCATTTTTCTGCTGATATTCGTTTGTGTCAATTAAGCTTTGCTTTTGTTGTTGTTGTTGTTCGTCTTGGTATGAAGAATATTTATCTACTTAGATGACTATTCGAAAACACCCGTGTGATGAGAGTTTGCTCATTTTACCGTATCATAACTCAAGTCGTTCACCGTTCGTTTGATGAGAAGAATTTGGTTAAAAAGCGGCTTAAAGGGTTATGGAATGCAAAAAAATAAAGAAAAAAAATGTGCATAATTGTTTAGTGACTATAGCTTTTTTTTCTCTTAACCCCTTAACCGGTTTGTTTTCCTTGCTATCTAATAAGATGACACCTTCTATTTTGGGAATATTTTCTTATTTTGATTCAAAGGGAAATCCATGGAATACTTGGCTTATCTACGTATTCGAAGTCATTTTACTATTGAATTATAATTGTTATGAATGATTTATTTTTTGGTTACAACAATCAAAATTCGATAAATCGATGCACGTACGTCGCACAGGCAAACCGGTTAAGGGGTTAATGAATGGAATCATCCAGCCTTAATAAGAAAAGGTTTTAAGAAAAGATCGTAAGAAATTGCATGTATAATTTTTTTTAATGTTTAAAATATTGTCATGAATAAAATTCATTTGAAATTAAGATGACCTATGTTCAAAATGTGTAATTAAAATTGAAGTCGAACCATTAGATTTCAAAACGACCATTAGATCACCCCCTCCTCTAAATGAGTCCACTGATAATCTGTTTTTATAATAGTTACATACTGATGTGTCTTTGTCCTTTTCAACGATATAGCCATAACGTGTTGCAGAATCCAGAATCTTTTGAATTTAGCTTGTGTTAATGTGTATAAACCTCAGTCGCCGAGGATGAAATACGGATGTCGAGAGCTAAAATCCCCGAGTAATTGTCTTCTTGTAAAAATCCGGCCATTTACGTTTAAAAGGGATTTAAAAAAATATTAATTGAAAAAATATCTCTCAAAATAATCAAATCCTTGAAGAGTTTTCTAGCATAGTTCACCAAACTTTTTGTGAAAGTAATTCAGGTGTAAAAGTGCATAAAACCAACTACTCAAGATATGAAATTACGATTATTATTTATTTTAAAATATACCACTTTCTAACACTTTTTTTATTTATTAATAAAAGCCTAAGAATTATAAGGCTTAGAAAAATCAACTCCAAAAATAATAATAATAAGTGAAATAAATAATATTGCTTTTTTAAATATCTTTTTGAAGCTCTTTGTGGTTTTCCAAAACAGAAAACCCCCCCAAAAGCAGAGCATGGCACTTAAAAATTGCAAATGCTGTAAAATTTACATTCTTTTTTAGTAACCGTGAGGGAAAGGAAGTCGGCAATTTTATAAAATAAGTCAGTGATAATGTTTTATGGGTACCGGCCTGTTTTTAAAAATTTAGTCTGCATCCTAAGGTTTTTTTTTTTTCTCACCTTAGATTGTAAACTTTTTGCATTATGTATAATAAATTACATTTATTGCAATTTTGCATTAAAGTCGAAAAAATTCGCAAGGCTGACAAAAAGATGATGGATTGTTTTATCCTTCGCTTTTTCGCTTACGAAGATTTTTGAAAATACCGTTACATTGTTCCAAAATTGTGGAAGTGAAAATAAAATTTTTTTTTTTTTTTTGCTCCCTCTAAACATAAATAAGCCGTTTTATCTATGTATGCATTTTCCACGTTTTCTCCTATACGACTGGGTTGAATTCAAGCAAATTTTACTCACTTATTATTTAAGACAAAAGAAAAAAAACATTTGAAAGTACAAAAATATTCATTTAGTAATTAACAAATTTTATAGTTCTTTTAATTATTATACCACTTTTTTTATTTTATTTTTATACATCTTTTGGCAGTGTTTTTATTGGCCATAAAATAATGATTTAATCATGTTTAAAACTAAGCTTAAATCAGTCTCTCTAACAAAGAATATACTTCAGTGCTTATGAATAAAAAATACATTAGTAATATAACTACTTTCAATAACTTATTATAGAAATTAGCTATTGACGAATTTTGGAAATCGTCTGGTTCAGTTTGTATTCTCATTTTAATTAAAAGCAGACGATAAAAATGTTTCTATATTATAGTACAATTTTACCCAAAAGTAGAAGTTTTAAATTTTATTATTAAATTTAGAAAGTTTGAACTTTTTCATTAAGGAGTTTAATCTCGACCGACACTGGATATTTCAACTTGTTTATTACTTAGGTCAAAAGATAGTTGTTGAAGAAATTAACTAGTCAAGATTTAACTATCTTTGTTTTTCAGCGATTCACCAAATCCGGGTTGTTAACTCGGTTGATATATGTACTATGAACTACGATTAACTTCGCTTTCAATAGTTTATGAAGCATGCGAGATCTTTTCTCCAATTCTTTCTAGTTGTTTTTGATTAAAAACAACTAGATAACAGAATCGAAATAATTTAATATTTATTAGTTTAAGCAAATTCGCAATTTAAATTTAAAAAAATTAAATGAAATCTCCTATGCATATTTCAATGCATCATGTCAGAACATCATATCTGAACGGCCGAGCACCACGTGCTCGTGCGAGTTAAATTATATTTTTATTCATTTTAATTGTTTCGTTGAATGAGTCACTTCAGTATTGCCAACGATCCAAAACATTTTGTCTCGCATTGATTGTTTAAAAAATTATCCTATTTCCAATTGATTTCATTTCATAAAATCGCGTGCTCAAAATGACATTTTTCTAGGTTTTATTTGCTATAGTCATTGACTTATTTTTTTTAAAATCAGAGCTTTTGTAAATGGGATGGCATCACGTTATTAAAAGCTGATTTTTTGAGATGCTCGTGCAGATAATAAAAATTTAATTTTTTGCCTGCGAATTTTTGTCTACCTCATTCCTCATTTCCTCATGTCTACCTCATTTTTCGCCTACGGATTTTTGTTGACGCCAGAAAACCTCATTCCCAAAACATCATGTTCTGACATGATAAAATATATGATTTAGGAATTCCTCTTAAGATTCCTCCGTTTTTCCCGTTCTTCAGTTTTAAAATATGCATGCACTAAAATATTCTCATAACATTTCTATTTAATAATTAAAGCATCGGTCGTCAACAAAAAATCCAATATTTTTACAGAGAAAAAAATCAATTTCTTTTTTATTAGCGCGATTTAATGTTTTTTCCTTTCTATAAATAATCATGGAGCATGATTACGTGATATCATAACTACATCTTAACGTCACTGCAAATAACATCAATTACAACTGATTTAGATTGGACAGAAACGAATACAAAATGCCCTAAAGTATTTCACATTTTAATTTACTCGCCGGATTACACACGTATCACGTGAGCACGAATCGGTTTTATTGTTTTCATTCTTTCCCAAAAGCTAAAAATTAATGCTATTCTTGATTTATTAAAAATCCATTTTCATTCTTTATGCAATAAAAAAAATATTCGATATTCTCATTGGAATTTTTTAGATTTAGCTATTTCCAATGTATTTGAAATTTATCTTTTTCTGTTTCAAGTGTCGAAGGGAGTCTGTGTTTTGAGTAAATATAAAACCTTTTTTTTGCAATTATTAAATCATGATAATTGTTTTTTTTAATTTGTTCACACCAAACGTGACTAGTGTTTTAATATATTTAACGGTTCATTATATATATTCTTTAAAACAGAATTCTTGTCGTAAGAGTATGGTGTCTCTAGCACAGAGTCATTAATAAAAGCTTATACTTCAAATCTGTTTCGGAATTTGAACTGAAAGGCATATCTTTCACTTTGAAAAATGAATGAAGTTCGAATTGGATACTTTGGACAGGTATATCGGAAAAGTCGCTCCGTGCTGTTGACTGATGATGGCTTCAAAATACTTGGAACATTGTTTGGAATTTCATAAAATGCACAAATGCGTTAGGGTCCTTGATTTAATGATCCCTAGTTAAATAAATTTGACTTCCTAATCGTTTTAAAACTAACTTTACGAGTTTTTATAAAAATTAGAATTTTATTGCATTTTTTTGCAGCTGGTGCTACATTATGAAAATAAATGTTTGAGAAGTAGAACTGTGCAAGAAAGTGCTAGGAATAAGGTCAAAATCTTTTTAACTAATTTTTCGTTTGCCTTCTGTGACATTATTTGTTTTCATTTGATAAAAGATAAATTTAAAGAAAAAAAGTTGAATATAATTTAAATATTGTTTTAACCATGCTTGTGTTAAACAATTTAATGAAATGTAAAAGTTTTCTCATATTTTTAAAATGCACTCAAGTGCTTAGTATACCGCCATTTTTGATTAATTTTTTTTTTATATTCCAGGAAATCTAGATGAAAATTTTTCGGTTCAGAAATATTTCCATCTAGATTACCACTTGTTATTCGAATTAATTTTAATTAATCGCTTGTTATTCGAATGAGTTTTTCTTTGCCTTTTTAAATACATCTCAAAAGCATTTAGTTCATGGAATTAACATAGTAATCATTATGGGAGTCACCGGTGACCGAGTTGTGCTTATTTCAGTAATTCTTTCAGGATAACGGATGACAGGCAAAGTAGACTATTTTTACGAAGATTCCTATAGGAAGACTACCTATTGCAATATTTCACATGACTTCGCCAAAACTTCTATAGTTCTTCGCCGTTTACGGTTTTTAGAACTCAAAAATACCCTTCAGTCATTATATATATATATATATATATATATATATATATATATATAATATAAAATATGCGTATAACAAATGTAATTTTGTTTGGGTGTTAAATGGCTCGAATATTTTGTAAAGAATATAAAAATCTTGGATGAATTCGTAATTAGGCGATCTAACACAAGGGGTGAAAATGATAAGGGGTCAGAATTTTTATTTTACTGTAAATTTCTTATTGTTGCTGTTGGTGGCACTTGCCATGGACAAGCTTCGCCGAGGCATCGGCGAATTTTAAACCGAAAGCAGCGTCTCTTGTCTTGAAATTGCGCCAACTAGGGCCAAGAGTACGACTAAGCTACTAACTCCTCACAGTCGCTTGCACAACCTCTTTTTAAAGGAGGGGCACATTCACACACCTTACAGATAGAGCACAGAAGTACAACCATGCCCGAACAGGACCCTCAACTTTCGGGGAAGACGCGCTCACCCTATGCCAGGACACCGGCATAAATTTCTTAACATTGGCGATAGAAAAATAAATCTAGTTAACCAAATTAGCGCCTCACTCAGACGAACAGCTTTAGTATTTAAACTTTTTCAATAGCTATATCTTAAAAGTTAGGGGCAAAGAAAAGAAAAGTGATTTTCTAGCCCTAATTTTGAATTTTTCTAACTCCAATAAATTATGTTGTCAGATAGTAACTTAGATGTAAAGGAATCTTTGGCCTTTCAGTTTGCCGAAATGATTTGTTTTATGTCTTTCAACGTTGGAAGTCATACTCTGTGCAATTCACTCTGCAAACTCACTGTGTATTTCAGCTGACTGACGTGGCTCTTTTGCATATTGCTGCGATTTGATCTGGGAATATTATTTTCAGAAAATGAAATTCACGCTCATTTGTAATAAAATTATTCCACTAGTTCTGCGATGTACACTGGTGACTGGACATAAAAAAGACATTAAATTTTTTTAAAAATATGCGCCAAAGTAATGAAACACTATTGTATATACAACCTCGTAGAATAACATTGAAAACCAAATCATTTTAAAGCCTATTTATGATAATTCTTTGGCGATCAATGTCTTGAAATAGGGTTTATTTCATTATTTCAAGATCAGATGTTTGTCAAATAGCTGAAATAAAATTCTCCACTCGTCTGAGATATTCTTGCTACGAAAACAAGATTTTTTCATTTCACAGCTATTCAACTGTTCCATCGCCAAGTTCATTGTTCTGATGTCTGTCTTGCAAGTACTTTTCTCTTCTTTTCTGTCTGCTTATGGGTTACAACATCTGCGATGGAGCTGCAAAAACTATATCCCTTTGTTTTCGCGGCGCGAATGATCGAGAGGGATGTGAACGCACACACAAAAGGCATTTAGATTACGTTTGTTATGCATGCCTCATGCCCATCAAAAACGCAAACGATTCGGTTTTGAATATCGTGAACTCTACTCGTACTTTAATTTCTCTCTGCTTTGACATCGTTCTATTAGAATATTCGAGTTTTCTCTCATTTCCTTTTATTTTTTCTTAAACCATAATTGGCTCTCTTATTTGAAGATTTGTTCCGAAAGTATTCCCCGTTTTTTCCAGCTTCTGAAAATGCATGGTTTAGTTGAAATTGAGCCGATGTTGCTTTGTTTCGCTTATGGTCCTATGTTTGGCCTTAGTAATTGGTGGTTTTCGGTGAGAATTTGAATTTGAATTCATTTATAAATGCCATAAGAATTTGTATTTTACTCAATTTTATTAAAACTAAATGTTTTTATATCCTTATTTTTAATACATGAATGCTAAAAATGTTGATAAAATCATTTAAAAATAAAAAATATTACTCTCCTTTTGAGAATGTCGCCTGAATTTGACGTATAATCTTTTATATAAAAAAATGTCTTTAGAATTGGGAAACTCCAATTATTTCATGATGCGATATTATTGCAATTTGAAGACGGAATTAGATTTATTTTAACCCTTTGAGTGTTGAGTATTTGTGGTCTATGCAGTTCGAACGAACTGCGCGCGGCTGACGCTGATGATCGCCGGGGACTGAATACTTTGTCGTTCTCGTTGATGGTGTATGACGCATTATAATATAGTGTACAATTCAATTTCTATTCCACATTAAATGAAAACATTTTTATTTCAATAGTTAGTAACTTAGTGGAATGTAAAATCTCAGTAGTTTAATAATTATAATGTATTTAAACAGATCACAAGAAGGATTATATAATCGTGGAAAGACCACACACACACACACACACAGACACACACACACACACACACACACACATATATATATATATATATATATATATATATATATATATATATATATATATATATATATATATATATATATATATATATATATATAAGAAAATATCATCTGACAACCTCCCTAATCATTTTTGTCAGGCACATATTTGCCTCCATAGTCCATACTGGCAACAGCTGCGGAGCGCGTATTTGCGTCCCTAGTCTACATCGATGGCCTTCGTTGGACGCATATGTCCGCCCATAGCACTCAAACTGTTAAAGAAAAACGCTCTTTAACTTCGTTTTGTATGCAGGTCTGTGATATATGTTAAATCGAATTTGATTCCCAGTCATACCTAGGTGATATATCTTAAAAGTGGTTACCCTTTTGTATGTCGTTATCCTCGTCTTATCGTGATTTGGTATTATGATGTCCGGCCCCCAATATTTCATACTTATAACGGAAAAAGAACGTTTGTTAACTAGGAACTCAAATAATTCCATTTTATTCATCATTATTTAGAGTATGAAATGATCTTAGTTAATCTGTATTATTGAAATACTCCAGTATTTGGAAATAATTTGCCAGCATTTTTAGATATTTAAATTTTTGTATTTGATTTTACATAAATAAGGTATGCAAATTGAGCCGTCAATTTAACTGCTCTAATAACTTAGATTATTTGGCATAGGAGCTATAAAATATCGAATTTTCTGCCCATTGATGATTGTTGAATGCCCTGCTAAGCTTGGCATATTGCAAAGTGTAATGAAAACATCATAGTGAGTGATGAAGCTAATGAAAAGGCTATTAACTTTCATAAAACGAAATATTGATAGCATTTGATAGTGTAATATAGGGATTACAGTCTTGAGAAAATATTAATGTGTTTTAATCCTTCTTTGTAGTAAATCTTGCAAATAAAACTACAGACTTTATAGGTTAAGATATGCGTTTAAATGTAATAAATCGGATGGGAGAATCAGTATTTTTTCTTGACTTTTCTTTCTATACTTATATTTAAATTTTTATTTAAAAAAATTCTTTATGGCAAAGTCTCGATGGAATGATAGAACTTCGTTGTATATAGACTCGATTATGAGAACTGCTTGTTTGCAATTTGTAATATACTAATTCGATGTTTTATCTCTACAGAATTGCTCAGGGTTTTGATTAGCTCTGTAGGGGGAATGACATTTCTATACTTTAATTGAGCCGAAATATTAACATAGATAATTAACTTTTTTTGAAAGAATTAACCTTAGAAAAACTTGATTCCGTCATTGCAACATTCATTATCCTGTCCAAGCGTCGCAGAATACAAACATATTAATATCCCATTTGTAATCGAAATTAACTGTGGAATTGTTTATCTCTCCTGTTCTATCTGTGTCACGAGCGATTTATTTTTTCCCCTCGCACAAACTATGCCTTTCTTTCACACCATTTGCTCTTATATGAATTTATGCATGAATTGCATTCGCTTATGGCAAGGTTGAATCGTTTATCTCTGAGTGTTCAGCTTGCCCAGTTTGGTTTTCATTGAGATGCCTTATTTGAAAGTAAAATTTTGAAGAATGCGCGAAGACGCAGGGGTGCAAGTTCAACTTAGGGTGAAATTCAATTGATAGGTTTTTTTGAAGATCTGTTGGCGGGTTTTTGAAAGTTCCACGGACGTGACGCGAAAACTTAATATAGGTTGGAGAAAGGGGTCGTTCGAATTCACGTTTGAATGCATTCATTTTGTTCCTTTATAAAGTCCGTTCGAAGGGAGAAATATTATATTCTGAGAATTCAAATTAATATAAGTTATGTCGTCTTCAGTATTTAAAGCCCTGTTTGTTTTTTAACATCAAGATAATTTTACGTTTACATTGAATAATTTTTTAATTAAACGCAATCCTTATTTATTTTTTTCCAGCCATATCTGGGATTTTCTACATTTTGAGTTATACTGCTGTTGTTACTAATGCATCAGCGGATTTAAACCAAAATAAGCTTCTCTTATTTTTGAAGTAGCGCCAACTAGGGTCAAGAGTATGACTTTAACTACACACTCATCACATTCGCTTGCACAGCCCATTTTCACAGTGGAACACATTCACACGCCTCATAGATAGAATAGAGAAGAACAACCATTTCCTAACCGGGACTCGAACGCTAAACGTCCAGATCACGAGGAAGACGCGCTACCTCTGTTCCAGCACGCCTGCTTGATTTATACCAATTGTTCTCATTGTAGACCAGGGTTGGCTAACGTTTTTGTATCAACAGGCCATTTTTTCTAAAGAAATGAATAATGGAGAATATATGTGCGATCGAATAATTTTGACTTGTGATTATTAGGGGGGGGGGGGTAATAAAACTAAATATTTACAACTCAAAACTATTTACTGCGAAAAAATGCATTTTGCACGGTATACTAGTAAAAGTTTCTATTATATGTGCAATTCAAATTAAAGTAACATTAGAGTAACTTCTGTTTTTGCAGTTTATATGACAAATATAGGATTGTAAAATGTTACTTTTAATAGAATCCATGCTGAATTGATTTGTCGAACGGTTTCTAAGCGGATAATTAATGTTATTCATGTGTGAAAATAATTGCAAGTATTGGTAGATGAAAATATGGTCAAAATAGCGCAGTCAGCTTCTTCAAACAGTTCAATGTGTCTGGAATCGAATTACATGTTTCCAAAATTTCATTACTGACATTTTTACTTATATTGCTTGTTAATGTTTCTGCTTCAATCAATTCCGACTTTTTCCTTGTTTCAATAAATTTTTGAATCTATTTTGAAGTAGACTGAAAATCAATCAATTGCATTTCAAATTCTTCAATTTCCAAAACATGACTATGTATATATGACTTATCATGAAATGATTTTTGCTAACCGCCATCCGCTTTTCCTTTAATTGATGTAGAATTTAAAATTGGAATTGTTGCTTTTCTTTAATTTGTGTTTCTTCTGATGAAAAAATTGCATATATGACAGCAATAAATATACATAATTTTTTGTTTTTTTAATTTTATTGTACCGAAGCCGAAACGATAAACCACCAGTTTTGGACATCTTTTACATTTTTTTCTAAGATGTCACAACACAGGACAGCATAATACCGCACAAAACAAATGCATTACACAACAATTCATAGTAGAAAATAGAGATCATAACTAAACAGTATAAACGTCATCCTGGCGACTCGCACCGACTACTGCTTCCTCGTCCACCGACTCTCTTTTTCGTAGCTAATCTTTTCCCTTAGTTCCACTTGACTACCACGCCATCTGGCGGTCAAATGTAATTCGATCCTTCCGCAGAGATTGGCAAAGATTATTACATTATCTTCACTTATATAGAAACTATTTTATGAATGAAATTTTAAGGCTGTTTGGAGGAAAGTTCATGAGATATTTTCAATATCTGCCAGCTCAAGATATGGACTACGATATCATACAAATAATAAAGAGTGAATTGATTTATTTTATTATGAATTATATCCATTTTTATTTATATTTTAATAATTCTGTATTTTAGTTCCCTTTTGCTTTTTTTTACTGCGTCATCCTTTAAAGGAAATACTCACAGTATTATTAGTGTTATATTTTCTACAATTTATTCCTTTATTTTTGTATTCTTTTAAAAAGTCTATTAATTTTATATAATTGAGCTTTCTTGCCATTTTTTAAATTAATTTATCCAATACCGAATTCGTAAAATTCTTTTTTTTTTAATCCCAGTTATAAATTCCTTTGATGTCAACGCTGTATATCAAAGAATTTAAATTGTATCTGTTATTGGAAAAAAGTTTTGATCGATTGTACCAACGTAATCATCTCGTGGTAAATGAACGTCCCTCAAAATCCACCAGCGACTAATTTGAACTAGCGCCGTATTAGAAAGTCTCTAACCGCTAATTATGTTGATGAAACCCGACATGCTGGAATTTTTCAGAAGAGTTTATTCTATTTTAGCTGCAATACCCAAATTATATTTAGCACAAACTGAGGGTTTGCTCCATTTCAAGTGTTAAAATTTCAACTTAATCATCATCTGAATAGCGGGCATCTCTTATATAAATGATTAATTGTAAAGGAAAATTTATTTTTTAAAATTATATGATCTCTTTTTTTTTTAAAATAAATGCTCATATATTTTCATTTTATTTAACATTAGTCATCTTCAGTGACCAGTTGTTTGTTCATAATGATAGTATAGATTTGAACTTAAGTAAGAATTGAAATAAAATGAATTTCTTCTATCATGCAACAATTGAAAAGTTAAGATCGTATATAAAAAATGGTTTGTATCAAAAATTAATAGGAAAATTAGCCTTCATAATAAGAAACAAACTTCTATTAATAGATATTATGCATGAGGGTATGTTTTAAAGAATTGATAAAATTCAGAAAGAATTTGCGCGACATAAAATTGGTATTGTTTGAAAGACAATTCTTTAAAAAGAACTTAATTCTAATGATGTTTTTAAATACATATCAGTTTGATGCGTTTACATTTTCGGGATTTTTAGTCTTAAATATGCCAAAATATAGCTTAATTGCTTTAAAGTCGAAATAAAAAATTTTAAAACTTGCAATAACTTTGGTAAATTGGATCAAATGGTCATCTTGTAAAACTTCAAGACACACACATTCATTTTGTTTTATTATTAGTAAAGATAAAGATGTGTGTGTTATTGTATTTAATCATCTACCATCTATATTAATAAAAATGGAACTCGAAATGCGTCACTAAGCGCAAAACTAGAGAACAGCTCGGCCAATTTTTATTTTAATATTTTCGTTAAGACACGAGGATGGTTCTTATGGAGAGAAAAAATGAAAAAACTGCGAGGAAAATAATTAAAACGACACTTTTCTTACTTTCCCGCCAAAAATCTTCATTTCCTTCCCCCTCACCGAGTAAAATAGCAAGAAGTAATAAATTATGATTTTTTTAGAAAGAAATACGCGAAGTCGGTTGGTTTTCATTTATAGATAACGGGATGTTTAAAAAAGAAAGAAAATAGTTGCTTTTATTATAAGTCTGTATGGATATTTAATCTATGCCTGCTCAAAATAAAATCTGGGCAGGAAAGAAAAAAAAAGAATAACAAAGGGGAAAAAAAGGTTTGTAGAAAGAAAAGTGAAGAAAAAATAGAAAAATAAAGAAAAGAAGTGTGTGTGTGTGTGTCACCATTATTACCTCTGTGCGCGGCATTTTCCAAGCTGTTTTTAAACTTTCGCATCTCTTGAAAATCAATTGTGTCTTTATTTGTTTAGTGTGTTTACGTTTATGAAAATTTGAATCTCATTATTCTATAAAAACGTAGAATTTTAGACTTTTTCCCTCCACCATTTAAGCAAAATATCAATTCCGGGACAATCATTGCTCGGGTAGAAAGAGAAAGATGAGTAGTACAATAAACAGAACATCTGAAGAAAATTATACTAAATAATACTATAAATGAATGATTTGATTATCAAAATTAATACTGGCTAACCGACTGGTCGCCAAAGGCGGCTAGTTAAAAATAAAAGTTTTGATTTTTAGCTCTAAAGCAGGTTCTCAATCCGAGAGCAAACTTTTCCGATGAAATGAAGTTTACAAATGAAGACAAAGCTTTGAGGATCGTGATTTAAATTTAAGTTGAATGAGTCCTTTAAGTCTTCGTTCGTCGTCACAAATTCCCCTTGTGAAGTATGGAGTGATCATGGAGGTGGATATTTTCAGGATTTCTTCCCTTTTGATAGCATATAGATTTCAATGATCATTACTGAAATATAACATTCCCAAAGATAACATCCGAATGCCATTTAAAAAATTGTTGATACAGCTCTTTCATGCCACTTTCATTGGGGGGCTCTGATCGCCTTCCCGTGAATAATTCGTTTTTGCTGTGGTGTAGAAATAAATGCCTCCTCTTGTCGATTTTATTGCCTTCTTCCACTTATTTGGCTTTTAAGACCTCGGGCGCGTTACATGTTTTTGCCCACGTGATTGGCTGCCGGCATCGACGCCAGCATTAAATGATCGCATAATCGCTTCTGAGAAACCGGATCTCCATTTTCGAAGGGCCACTGTGCTTTTTCGTTTATGTCCCTAACTATTTGCATAGTTCAAATGATAGCTTTTCACCCCCTTCCCCCTCTTCAGTTATAGCGCTCTTGGCTCTTTACTTTTTTTTTTATGGTAATCAAAGTTTCAATATGCTTGCTTTTTCGAAATAATTGGGGAACTAAAGCATATTTTTACGCCTTTTTTATATTTTTTATACCTCTTTTAGATTTGAAAAACTTGCATTTAGGGACGGAAATTTGCGGATTTCTCGAGTATATTCAATTCAGCGAGTTTTTAAAATTATTTTTATTTGAAATTTTAGTTTGTTTTGGTTGATTGGTTGGTTGAAGCGTTTAGCGTATCCTTTTTTAGAAAGCATTTTATGAAGAAACTGATAATTTAGTCAATTTTTTTTTATAGAATAAACACGAAGCACTCAGACTTCAAGCTTGATTATTAAAGAACTTAAGTTTGTTTAAAAAAAATTACTATGCTTTTTAAGCGTAAACTTGCTGTTATTTTCTACTGAAATTCAAATGACTTAAAATTTATTGTAGCACTTACATAACCCTATCTTCTCTTGTGGATAATAGATGACGATGCCTGATTAGGTACTCATTCCATAGAGCATTTCGATTGTAAATAATGAGATGAGATAAAATAATGTTCTGTTAAGAGGTGCGCGCGTTAATGTTTTATCTTTGTGTTTGTTTTGTATAAAATGTAATCATTAAAGAAATATTCCCGAAAACATATGACCTCTTGCTTCCACTGCATGGATTATAATGATCTGCTTCCCATTACAATATGAGATTATTATAACTTTTAGATAAAGGAACGGAAAAAACTATAGATTTATGTGTAATTATTGCGCATAATTTATTTTTCCTTTTAAATTTTCACATTTTGAAGGTCGTGCAAAAGAAACTCGCTTTCTGAAGCAAATAGCTCAATTTACTAATTTTTTAATGCATTTTTTATTAAAATTTTACAGACCAGCACCATTTGACGGCCAATGTTTTCGTCCAGATTATTTACTTCTTATATTACCAAATAATTACCAGAAGAAAACATTTCACCTTGCTATCTGTTACGATTGAAAACACGAAAAAAATTGCATCAACATATTTCAAATTAAAAAGTGTATATATTCGAAATATAAACAGAAGTAGAAACATTACTATATCGTTAAGGATTCCTAAAAATACGCGATTAATTATTTAGATGAATGAGTCTAAATTCCATCATAGCATTTCAAATATTGTTAAATATAGTACATCAAATTGAATTAAAAACTTTATTAAAATAAAGGAAACAATTTGTACGGAATTAAAATTAATCTCATAAAAAAGTTTTTTTTTTTTAATCTTAAGATAATAACCAAGACTATTTTATAAAATAATTTTTTCAGCAGATATGAACAATTTCCGCAGGCATAACAATTACTTATCTAACGTCGGTTAAATCTATTTTTGCTCGCGATTACTTTGTTTCCAGTCTATTTTTGATATACATAGTATAATCTACTTTCCCCTGAATGAATATACTTTTTGATGATATGCATACACTCTTGTAGATCATTTGCAGAAAATTTCTAATAATATTTTGAGGTTCTATTAATTTTCCAAGAGAAGCGTTGACTCTATGCAGTCGTAAAAATAATCTGTGAAGTAGTGTGAAATTCATATAATGAATTTGTTAACTTTGATTGTTGCCAATCTACAATAAGTAATACGAGCGTTTTTTCTACGAAGTACATTAAAGTTTTACGTAACATATGACCATTTATATATATATATATATATATATTGTATTATAGCAAAACTATGATAGAAATAATTTTATTTATAAAATATCTTCTGCACATTTTTGAAGACATTTTTATACCAAATGGTTCATGTTCTCGTATAAAATTCCAAATTTTTAAATAAAAATTGCCATTTATCGAAATTTAATCTCATGATCTATGGCAATCACTCTTCCTCAAGTGGCTGAGCGCGATGTTTATTACACTTATGATTTCTTAATGAGGTAATTTAGAAAAACTGTTCAATTCTTCTACATCTCCGAGATAAACTTGCTCTATCAGTTTCTTTCTTCAGATAAATTCATTTCACGTGATTTTAAGAGCTTTGCGCCTTATCTGTCGACGCTAAATCAAAAGAAGATTGATTTCATATTTATCTCTTATTTTTTCTTTAGCCCACCCACTAAGCGATTTAAAATTTGATTAAAATTGTATTAAAATGCTACTGAAAACTTTTATTGTGAATCTAATGGCAGCATTGAACAATAAATTTATGTAGGATTTAAATATATGAAGGATTTTTTCTATGCTAATTCCTGATAAAAAAATTTTATTTTAATTGGTTAATTTTTAATTTAAAGATTGGATGGTGCTGTTTTTTTATGCCAGTAACAAATATTTTTGCAAGTTATACTTTTGTGAAAGTTAAAATAATCCTGCTGAAAGCTGTAGCTTTAAAAATTAGCGTCTGTGATTGCTTTGCTACTATAAGGAATTCAATATATGGTTTGTAATTAGGAAAAGCGATGAGAATCTATACTAATTTTGAGCTTTTTTTTTAAAAAAAAATAATAATTCGTTTCAGGCGTGACATTCGTTTGTGCAACATTTCATTCAGTATAAAACCTTATTTTACTCTATATAAAAAATTAAATGTAAATCATTAGTATATACTAATCACATTTGGCCACCAACTAGTGATTGCATGTTTCATTTAAATTTCTAAGTCCTTCATGATTTCCTCAGAAAGGTATTTTTAAAAATTTGATAGATATTAAGATCATGTCATTTTAATAGCCTTACACATGCTTCCTGTATTAATGTACATGAACCTTTATAATGGAAAATCTAACGATATGATCATGTCAATGAAAACGTAATTATTCGGAGAACTCTTTTTCAAATTGCTCATTGTCTTTAAAATGTGACCGATTCTTCATTCGATTTTGGCAGATAAACACAAGCTTTCTTCCTTAACTTTCAAAAAAAGGAAGGTGGATTAAATATTTAGTGAAATAAGAAAATGATTTGAATTTCATAAAATGAATGAAAATATGGTCAAATTTCAAGAAGAAAAGAAAAAGAAAAAAAGAATACTAATACGTATTTAAAAAAAGAAAAAAAAATCGAATTTGAAAATGTATTTTTCCAAATTTATTTTGTATGTAATATTTTGAAACGTTACCCGGGAATCACCAGAGTTGTCGTAATTTAAAAGAAATCGCTGTTTCGTGTACCTAAAAATGTTTTAAGTATATTCTTGCCAAAACTTGCAGCTATCTTGCTTAGGATTTAGCAATACACACACACACTTTCTTTTATTTTTTGCAGATATGTTGCGAAGTCATTGATATTTCAGTTAATATAAAAGGCTATAATCATCCAATCCACCAATTTATCCGACACGGCTGACGTATCATGATCATTGCAAAATTTGAAATCTTCTGCATCTTTATCGGTAGCCGAAGAGAGCTTCAAGTTCTGGAATATCAAATACTGCTGTTATCCGCTGAAATATTTTGGAAATTTCATTTGAATAACGAGTTGACGTCATTTCCTTAGTACTAGAAGTATAGCGCTGTAAGAATAATGATTGCAAAATGAAATAATTCTGTGGTTCATTCTTGTAGACATTCTATGATTCAATGAATAGAGTGAATTTGAAAAGATCATCGGATATATAAACTTATTTACACGGGATAAAAACACAAACTTTGCATTTTATAAGGAAATTTAGAAGAAAAAAATGTCCATATGCTTATAACAACGTCAAATACTTTCTTGAAATTGGCACTTTTAACAAAAAAAACTGCTATGTTGTGGTGTGGAATTTCACGCTCGCTTCAAACCACACAGCCTTTCGTCTTTAAATACACTTTAATAAGGAATATAGAAAGAAATGGGCCGTTACACTAAAGGCATTCTCTATGACCACTTTGCTTTCGAGTAAAAGTTTTCATAGCAAATACAAGGGCGGTTCATCTTATAGACCAAGTATGCAGCTTTGGGGAAATACTGAGGTTTTTCACTGATTTATTATATATATATAATTTTGTACTTCTGATATATTTACATAGACCATGTAATGGAACTTGAATCAAAAGCCGTTTCTTTCAATATTTATCTCGAATACAAATGTTTATATTTTAAGAATTTTGACATTATTTTTTCTCTCGTTGGTTTAATTCTGTTTTTCTCCCGTGTCGGTGACTAACAAATCGTGTAATCCTATCTTTTTTGCAGTTGATATAAATACATTTTTACTTGAAGTATTCTTCAAATTTTTTATCATGTCGGAACACGATATTGATTTGGGAATGAGGTCTTTGATGTCAACAAAAATCCGTTGGCGGAAAACTGAAATTTTAATATATGCACGTGCATCTCAAAAAATAGGCTTTTAATAATGTGATACCATCCCATTTATAAAAACTCTGATTAAGAAAATTAAGTTAATGACTATAGTAAACAAAACTTAGAAAAATGGCATTTTGAACTCGTGATTATATGAAATGAAATAAATAGGAAATGTGATATTTTTTTAAACATTAAATGTGAGACAAAGTTTTTTTTTTTTTTGATCGTTTGCAATACTAAAGTGACTCATTCGATGAAACCATTGAAATGAATAAAAATATAATTTAACTTACACGAGTACGTGGTGCTTGGCCGTTCAAGAAATGATGATCTGGCATGATACATTGAAATATGCATAGTGTATTTCATTTTAATCTTTTTTTTTGTATACAATTTGTTAAATTCAGTTCTTTTGAAAGAGGTCCTCAGTTGAATATTTTGTTTCTTTGATATTTGATAGTATTTTTTTTATTTTAACTATCAATTTTTAACTAAAATTAATAATTATATAATATGGAACTCTCCTCTCCCTCTTTTTAAGACTTTTATTGTCTGAAAGCTTAATATGCCCTTGTTATTCGTCAGTCCACTTCTCCATTTTTACTGTTAACATCTAAATACAATTGAATGGCAGTCTCTTCTTGGAGAAAGCCACTCCCAATTTCTTCTAATTAGAATTTCCGATCTGCAGGCTGTACTATGCAATCCTTTTTTCCAGTGAATTTCTATTCCGGTCCGCTCTTAAAGATTCAAAGGAAAAATTTGATAGGTTTATTTCGTAGAGACGGCTACTTCAGTGAATTTCTAAGCATCTTTGTTGCATTTCTGCGCATCACGTTCGTCCTTACTTTAGTTCAAATATTTAAATGGTCGCCAAATAGTAATTGCATGTCTGTCTCAAAATAGCCCGTGAGCTACTCGATGCGTCGTGTTTTAGAATTCAAATACATTTATTGTAAACCGTATCTGAATTGGAATGCGAAGAGTCAAAGATGTTTAAACAGCTGTGTCAATTTGAAAATGAAATGCCTTCCGCTTTATTGGTAATAATGTAGTTTTTTTGCGATTTGTGTAACGTTAGCTAAAGGCACTCTTAATAACAGTATATAGATTTTTTCACTTGATTATAGACGATTTTAAATTGATAGTCTAATGTAAAATTTTAAAGTTCTGTAAAAATTAAATTATGGAATAAATTGTTCTTGCATTCACAGTATTAATAATGAAATCTCTTTTTATATAATAATATTAGACATGGTAATGGTTAATATTAGACATTAAAAGGTTTAGGAGGCTTCTTCTCTACCAAATTTATCTTAATTTACAGCAGAGATTCTCAAACTGAGTTGTGACCACTAGTAAATCATGAGGTTATTTCTGGTGGTCCACGAAGAGATCTTGATGTTAATTTTACACATCTTTCACCTTGATAAGTGGACTTAATATCTTTCTATGGTGATGTGAACTTAAAATCTTCTTTAAACCACATGGTAACAGTCACAAAAAAAGAGGGTAATCTCAGCTCAAATCCCACCTGCTTAGTAAAATAAAAAAAAATGTTATGAACGTTCGATTTAGTTTATTATGAATTTCAATGAGGATATTTATTTTATTTAATAATAAATGGTTTTTCTTTTAAAAGAGTTGCCTTTTAACCCATAACAAAGCTTTTGATTCGATTCTTCTGATGAAAATATGAGCTATTCATCTCAAAATCCAATGTCCGAAGACGGAAACAGGGGCATTATAGATTTTGCTTATAAAAAGTCGGCCGCAGTGTTGAAAAGTTTGAGAATACCTAGTTTATACTATTAGATCGTTATTGATTCTATTTATTCAAAGAATGCTAAATTATAGGTGAATAAATTTGATAGTGAATATCATGTATGCATAGGATTTTTTTAAAAAGTGGGGGAAATGTAAAGCGCTTCGTAAAAGAGTTATCGATAAAAAATGTAATATATTAAGATTATTTTTTTCTCTAAAAATTCTTCATATTTATTTTCTTGAGGGGCAGTCAAATTCTTGATATTGGAAAAGACTTTAAACTTTTTCAGGGTAAAAAATACATTTTTAGCACCTAATGATGAAACACTTATTATCGATTCTTTTATTTCAAGCTATATCAACGCTAACTTTAGAGGAACATGAATTCAATATCCAAAAAGATTCTTGTATACTGTAAACTATGGTATATCGACGAGTTTTGACTCTTCTGCCCATTCATGTTGAATTAATTTTACATAACGGTCACAAAATTTTGCAAAGGAAGCGTAATACTGGATAAACTGAATTTTGCTGTGTCTTTCACCATCACTTTTCTTTTTACTTACGTGTATACGAAATACAACGAACCTGTGGTAATCGTCAAAAAATTCGAACTCGTTGTTTTGATAAATACCCTTGTTTGAGACTTCTCCGTGTTCAAAAAGGCACATTTTTGGAAAATGTCCATCTGTCTGACCGTCTGCCATGAAATATAGTATACGAATTTTACTCTAAATTTGTAGACTTCTGTCAAATCTTGAGCAAAACTTACTCAGAGGCCGTCTGTCAATCCGGATATTCGAATATAAGTTAACATAACTGCAAATCGAAGCGAGCTAAATTCATAAAATCCGTTATTATGTATTAGCACCTGTGTTATAGACATCTTTCGACTTTTGAGCAAAATCCAACAAGCAGTTACTCGTCTGTCGGTCCGTACTTTCTTTCAGAAATATATAAACGCTATATCGAATTGGGTATGCGATTCTGTGAGTTTTGTGTAGTTTTGTTTCCTGTCCGTTGAAAAAAACGCGTTTAAAGCACACATTCGATTTTTAGATATTATTAGCCGCATGCCATGGATTAAGCGCCAAAGATCACTGGATAAATTCAGTAAAAATGTTAAATTCAGGCCAAAGGTTAATATTTCGTAACTATTGTATGCTAATACCGTGAGAAGCATTCTCTGGAATAACAATTTTATTAGACTGTCTGAAAGAAAGTTTGAGGGAGACCACTCCTCTTGATTTATGCTATGATCTTGATTTAAATTTCCGATATACCTCTTTTTGTTATTGCAACAGTTTTCCTTCTTTGCTATCCAAGTGAATTTTTTTTCTCCATTTCTTGGCAAAACGTTTTTTGTTCGTTTTCTCCTTTAGCATTTGAATATAGTTACAATTCCATGAAGTTCGCGGATTTAATGTAACAGAAATTTATTAATTTTTAATAAAACAAAAACAATTCGGTCTTAAATGGACTGCAACAACTACTTCACTCACATTGCACGGAGAAGTTACATACGCTAAACGACGAATTCGGCTGATTTAAATAATTCCATCAAAATCGAACACGCTGGTGATCTCGTGCCTGTTCAATAAAAACACAATAGCAACAACTTCCTTAAATTGAGATTAAATAAGCACCCATGGCTACAAAGGGATTCTCTCCTTAGTGTGATGATAACTTTTAAATGGCATTGCTTTTTTTAGTATATGCTTTACAGGCATTGCTTTTAGTATATGCTTTACAGGCATTGCTTTTAGTATATGCTTTACAGGCATTGCTTTTAGTATATGCTTTACAGGTATTGCTTTTAGTATATCCTTTACAGGCATTGCTTTTAGTATATGCTTTACAGGCATTGCTTTTAGTATATTAGGCATTTAGTATATTGCTTTTAGTGTTAGTAAGGCATTGGTTTTAGTATATGCTTTAGCAAGTACCTTGCTATTGCGACTGAATTTACTCTAGAAAGAATCCCGAATTATTTGCGAGAGTTGGAAATCTCGCCAAGTCGCCTAATCTATCGCCAGATCACCAAATTTTATCACGAAGTTGCCAAAATCCTCATCGAAAGGCCATTATATTTGCAATTCACAGAATTCATAACAATATTATCCATAAATTGCTATCATCTGTAATTGAATTTATGCAGAGAACCGCTGTGGTTTGATGACGAGACTCAATCCTATCGTGAGCATGAGTATAGGCATAGTAGCATAGGTGTACTTTTAATGCTTGCCCAAATAGTTATTTTTGGTCAAACATTAATTTACTTGTGTAGCATAGAATTTGAAAAAAGAATGGACCGTTTCGGAGTTCATTATTATCGTCTCATTAAAATTTAAAATGACAAGATTTATCCAGACTAGACCTCGCGTGGCTTCAAATTAGTAGAGTAATCTAAGTAAACCAAAAGCAGTTAATAAAAAGACTATGCTGTAATTTATTTCATTATTTCTATAAACGTTATTCCAAACCAAGAATGATGAAACTGCTGATATCATCATCATTCGCCATTTTTCTGATTAGTCGTCCATTTCACGACAATGAAACTTATTGTATGTTAGGAAGAATAAAGAATGTAAATATTTATAAATTGAAACCTTTTTTATCGCATTTTATTGTTTTCAGCGATTTTACATTTTATTATTACTATTATTTTTTTTCTCTTGAATATTGATATAAACCTCTTGAATGTTGTCCTTCCGATGAAATCGATCAGACAATGGTTATGTTGATAAAATAATTGCAATAACACAAAGCAAGTCTTACTGTTCTATTTATTAAGAAGGGGGATTCACCTTTTTGTTTGAAAAAGAAACCATTCTATCTAAAAAAACAGATAAAGTATATAAATAAGAAAGCATTTAACGATGGACTAACAATTCATTGCTCGCACCTTAGTTTAGCTTGGTTCATGAAAAACGTACGTAATACTTTATTATCATTATTATTTTGCCTTTTCTCCATTTGTAAATTTAAAATTATCTATTCATCTTTATTAGATTTTTTATGCGGTATTTGTTATGAAAATAGCACTTTTGTTCGTTCTGGTGAAGTTTTAACTATCTTCCCATTACAAAGTAATTTACATGCTTTTTATGATTTTGTTGCATGTGTAATTAACTGTTTAATATTTTCGAAGGCTGATAAATATCCTCATACTTTTTTTGAAAAAAATTTTAATCTTACGAAAATAGTTATTTTTATAATTATTTTGCTAAATATTTTATCGCTGTAGAGATGTCATTGAATTTTTATGTTTCTAAATATCAGATAAGTTTGATTTCGTTTCGTATCATACTTCTTTTGATATTTAATTCACTTCCTGTGATACGTTGCTTTTTATTTTCTCGTATTCAAATTGTATGTTAGGTTTTTCGTGGTGATGTACTTTTTTTTAAAATCAAGGATTGTTTACGTATTTTAATTATATTTTATAAATATCTTTAGCAATCTTGCTTTCGTGGAATCAGTGACTTAGCGATCAGGATGGTTCATAAAGTTATAAATCCACGGCCATCCGTAGCGGAATGATTGTGCTTATAGGCCCAAAATGTAGTGCGCTGTTATGACTTCTTAAATCAAACTTGTCTGGAAGTAAAACGCTATGTTCTGGGTTCTATGCTCTTCTGGGTCATTTATTCTTTCTAAATTGCTTTTGGTGTTTAGTTGTGTAAAAAAATTCTCTATTTTTTTATGTGTAATGATATTTTAAATACTAATTTCAATTATACATAATTTCCAAAGTTTTGTCTTAATTTAGCCCATAATAACTTCATTCTAAAATAGTCTCTTATTTCCTGATCCTATTCCATATTTTCTATTTAATAAATCAAATGAAATATTGTAAAAAAAAAAAATACCGCACCATCTATCACCGCGTGCCGAGGGAAAGGATAGATATTAAGGATGTAAACATATTCTTCTAGAGGATTCCTGCGTTTCTCTTGTTAAGGTCAATACGTGTGAGAATTCCTGTCGAAATTCGACGCGTGTCAGAATGATGAGAATCGCATGGTATATAAGAACATGGATAAATATTTCGTTCCTTATTTACACTTTTTGCCTTTTTTCCTTCATTTCTCTCTCTCTCTCTCTCTCTCTCTCTCTCTCTCTCTCTCTCTCT